>ML813274.1:0-78940 GCA_009831015.1 Picea engelmannii | reverse complement strand
CCTCGGTCTTGATAGATCAAGTTTATCTTGGTTCTATGATAAACACGGGTTCAATGGGAGATTTTGCAGTGGTGATTCGAGTGTAGAAAGAAGAATGGTGAGCTCTTATAGAATCGATATAGAGAAATTCAGTGGTAAAAACTTTGAGCTATGGAAGCTCAAGATGGAGGACCTTCTTGTAGACAAAGAACAATGGATCATTATGGATCTTGGTACATAGCCCATTGGTACGCAGTCTACTGGCACATAGTCTATTGGTACACAGCCTACTAGTACACAAACTACTAGTACAAAACCTATTGGTATCTCGAAGGAATATTGGGAGAAGTTGGATAGAAGAGCAAGGGTTACTATTCGACTATGCCTGGCAGATTCAGTGTTGTTGAATGTCTCAGGAGAATCTGCAGCCAAGGAACTATGGGATAAGTTAGGGAATTTTTATCAATCAAGGTCCCTAGTAAACAAGTTGTTTCTCTAAAATAAGTTGTATCATCTTAGGATGGAAGATGGATATTATGTGACAGAACATCTAAATGCCTTCAATACTCTGGTAAGTCAACTTGTCTCTATTAATACTATGATTGTAAAAGAAGATAAGTGTATTACTTTGTTATGTTCTTTGCTAGACTCTTGGGATAATCTGGTTGTAGCAATTGGTAGTACCACTCAATCTACATTGAAGTATGAGGATGTAGTTTCATCCTTTTTATCTGAAGAGATGAGGCAAAAAAGCATGGATGGTCACAACACAAATGTTTTATTTGTTAGAGGTCGTACCCAAGACATGAATCTTGGTAAGTCTTCGGGGGGGAGATCTAAATCTATAGGTAGATCTAAGTCTCCAGAAAAATCTTTGAGGAAATGTTGGAAGTGTGGTAAAGCAAGGCATTATAAGAAAGATTGCAAGTCTAAGAAGGTTGTTAAACCAAAGGGATCTGATAATACCTCTTCTACATAGGCGAAAACCTCGATTAAAGAAGGAGGTGATGTTTACCTAGAATCTAAATGTACACATGCAAACCGTGGTGTATGGTTGATCGACTCAAGTGTGTCATATCATATGACTCCTCACAGGGAGTGGTTCTGTGAATATGAAAAATACGGTGGTGATGTATTCCTAGGAGACGACTCGAAAAAAAAAATCATGGGRCGTGGAAGGGTTAAGTTGTTGCTAAAATATGGAAGGATTAGAAATATCCTTGGGGTTCTGCACATTCCAAAACTAGCCAGGAGCCTAATATTTGTAAGAAAATTGGATGATGCAGGTGTGGATAYTGTATTGGGAAAGGGCACTTGCAATATGGTACGAGGAGAAATGGTGTTGATGAGGGGAKTTCAATGTCGAACTCTATACAATTTGTTGGGAAKCACTTATACTAATGGGTATAACAGTTATGTTGTCCTTGAGCAGAGAAATAAATAAGACAAGACCAATACTATCCCGAGAAAGAAGACCATGMTGTGGCATCAAAGACTGAGGCATATTGGAGAAAACGACCTTCGAACACTACACGGTAAAGTAATGGTTGAAGGTATGTCTAATTGCACTCAAGATTTTGATTTCTGTGAACATTGCATATATGGTAAAAACAATCGAGTAATATTCCCATCTGGTGCTACAAGAGCAARGGGGATCTTAGATTTGATACACAATGATGTGTTTGGACCTATGCATGTTCCATCACTAGGTAAATTTGTGTATTATGTTTCATTCATAGATGATTTCTCAAGGAACACATGGATTTATTTTTTTAGAAAGAAATTTGAGGTATTTGATAAATTTAAAGAGTTTAAGGCTCTGGTAGAAAATCTGACAAAGAATAAAATAAAGGTATTGAGGATAGATAATGGTGGAGAATTCTATGGAAATGAATTCAAAGAATTCTATAAGAAGTGTGGTATAGCAAGGTAGAAGACTACTCCATACACACCTTAGCATAATGGAGTTGTAGAAAGGATGAACATGACACTGATGGAAAAAGAAAGGAGCATGCTTAGTGGTGCTGAGTTAGGACATGAATTTTGGGTAGAGGCAATGGATACAACATGTTACCTAGTCAATCGATCACCCTCATCAGCGATGGATGATAAAACTCTGCACGAGGTATGGACTGGTAAGAAACCCTCTCTTGAAAATCTCATGGTGTTTGGTTGTGATGCTTATGTACATGTTCCAATGGAAAATAGGAGCAAGTTGGATAATAAAGTTGAAAAGTGTATATTTATGGGTTATAAAGATAGTGTGAAAGGTTATAAGCTTTGGAACCCAGAAACTAAGAAGAATGTTTACAGTCGGGATGTTGTTTTTAGAGAGGTGAAATATGTTTCCAAATAGTAATTCCTACCAAGGCAAGAAGAACTTGAGAAAATCGAGTTTGAGTTGGATGATGCAAAATCTGAATCAATTGAAGAAGATGAAGTAGAAGAAGAAGAACCTCATACCCCAATATTGAGGAGATCAGTGAGGGAAAGAAGGAAACCAGAAAAGTATAGCCCACCTAATTTTCGTTATAATTTTTCATTATCTATTACTAATGATGATCCCAGAACCATCAAGGAAGCAGTGAATTCAGAGGATAGTAAACTCTAGAAGAAGGCCATGGTTAAAGAAATCAATGCCTTGGATAAGAATGAGGCATGGGATCTAGTTGAGTTTCCAGCTGGAAGAAACACTGTTGGTAGAAAATGGTTGTTTAAGAAGAAGTTTAATGCGTAAGGAAAAGTGGAGAAATACAAAGCTTGGTTAGTAGAAAAAGGTTATTCCCGAGTAGAGGGAATTGACTTTGGTGAGCCTTTTTTCCCTGTTGCCAAGTTAACTTTTATTATATTTTTTTATCTATTGTTGTTGCTTTTGATCTTGAAGTGGAACAGATGGATGTGAAGACAACATTCCTACATGGGGATCTGGAACCAGAAGAAATCTACATGAAGCAACCACAAGGATTTGTAGTGAAGGGAAAGAAAGAGTTGGTATGTAAGCTAAAGAAGTCATTATATGGTCTAAATATATCACCTAGGATGTGGTACCAAAAGTTTCACACATACATCCTTGGATTGGGATTTGTGAGAAGCAGGGTTAATCACTGTGTATATTCTAAGTAGGTTGGTAATCACCTCATTTATGTAGTATGTATGTTGATGACATGTTTCTGGTAGGAAATAACATGGATGTTATCAAGTATGTGAAATCACAATTATCCTCCAAATTTGACATGAAGGGTCTCGGTGCTACTAACTTCATTCTGGGAATGGAGATGAAAAGAGATCGTGCAAACAGGAAACTTTGGTTGAATTAGAGAAAATATGTTGAGATGATATTGCAAAGGTTTAATATGCATCGAATTAAATCGGTCAAGGTTCTTATTCCTATAAGTGTAAAGTTATCTGTAGATTAGTGTCCCGAGACATAGGAAAAAGAAGAGGACATGTATCATGTTCCATATGGAAATGCAGTTGGTAGTTTGATGTATGAAATGGTCTGTACTAGACCGGGCATTGCACATGCAGTGGGAGTTTTGAGCAGGTATATGTCAAAAACAGGGAGGAGCATTGGACATAAGTAAAGAGGGTCTTCAGGTATTTGTGTGGCACTACCAGTTATGGATTGTGCTACCAAGGAAGACCAGGAATGGACAGAGTGTTGGATATACATGGGTTTGTTGATGCAGACTGGGCTGGAGATCTGGATCACGGAAGATCTACAAGTGGGTATGTGTTTAACCTATTTGGAGGAGAAATCAGTTGGATAAGAAAAATACAAGCTATAGTGGCACTCTCAACTATATAACATGAATACATGGCATCCACTCATGCAAGCAAGGAAGTAGTATGGTTACAGATATTGTGTTTAGGTATTGGGTTGGTACAACAAGTAGGTACAACAAGCAGTGAGATTATATTTTGACAATAAGAGTGCAATCTTCCTGGAAAATAACCTTTTATTATCATTCGAAGACAAAGAATATTGATGTTCAATATCACATAGTGAGAGACATGGTTGAAGAAAATAAGGTGTTGTTGGAAAAGGTTGACACTTTGAAGAATGTTTCAGATTCATTGACAAAGTCTATGAGTATAGATAAGTTCTCATTGTGTAGAGGAACAATGGGCATTGTTGCCCTAGATTGTTGACTATGTAATCATGTGAACCCCTGTATTCAAAGAAAACACCAAGTGGGAGAATGTTGGGTATGTGTTATCTTCTTTGCATGTGTGTGTGTGTAGGTGCGTCAGATTTGAAAACTACGTCTGATAATCCCAACTTCCTTCGATCTTTGTGTCATGTGCGTCGGGCGCTTTCCTGGGGGGTCCTAGGGGGGCCAAGTTCCCTCCCCTGGTTATGCACAATGTTCGGCTCTAGGTGGTAGCTTGGAGCTGATAGGGTTCGAGGTAGCGCCCCAAATATTGTTTTGGGCGATTTTTGTTATTTTAGCGGATTTTGTTATTTTTAACGGTTTTCTAAATTAATCCCAGATTAAGGGATTAGGGTTTTGGTAGCTACGGAATACCTAAAATATTGTATATATTGTATTGCGAATGGTGAAGTTAATAAAATGAAGAGTTGAAAGGTGTGACACCAAGGAAGGATGGTTTTCTCCCGGATAAGGGTTTCCATCATAAATCTATGTGTACTATGTGTATGATCCATTGATTAATTTATGTTTTGATTAAGAATGTGTATGCATTTCTTTACTTCACAGGTTTAAAACTTACAAAATTGAGGATTCCATGGTTTGGCAAGGAGTTACAAGGATGCTACAGTGTGCACAAAACTTGAGGTTTCTCTCCCATGTTTTCTTTCTCCTTTTCCATCTGGTTCTTGGCATACCTTGCTCCTGAAAACATTATTTGAAAACAATTAAACCCAACATTAGAATTAACTCTATATATTCAAGCTAAACTATAAACAACAAATTTCCAAGAGTGGAGTTATAGAAATAGATGCATAGGCATAAAAAAATTAAAGAAAGTATGTATCTCCTATCCAAAACAACCATTCCTTCATTAATTATATGGTGATACTGCAAATCGAGGCATGAGAGATGGAAGTGATTCAGCTATCAAACATTTAAATGTAAACCATTTCCATGTAGGATTGATATTAACATTTAATCAATGGAAAAACTGATGCAAATCTTTGAGATGAGTAGAAACTTGTTTCACTGTAATATACTTTAGAATTCATTACCCCAAGCTCTTAAATAATGTTATTAACATAGGGTAATGAGGCTTCAACACAATTCATAGCTTATTCTTATGAGTGATTCACATTCTACCGCTCTGTTTATTCACAAGTCTAAAAGCATTACCATTATTAAATGTTAGGAGCATTAAGTAGAAGGAAAGTAAAGGAAAATAAGGAGAGAATAAACCACCTTGCTTACTCATGCATATCCTACACAAGCATAAGTGTGAATACCATGAATGCATTGAGCAAGAAACAATATGAAACATGACTATATGCTCTTTTATTAAGATCAACTATTCATTTATTAATGATGCAATGGGATGATAGTTCAAGCCAATGCATAAGAAATCAACAAGCCCTCAAAAGTAAATTCCCTTCAAGGAAAAAATAGAGCATTAAAAATTGCAATCAAATAGGATTGGTAATATATTCAAATCCATTAAAATCAGTTAATGAAATGACATTTAACCAATTAAAAGGACAATTTGTCGAATTTACTACAAAATGAGAAATGAACAAAAGGATGAAATTGAAATGAAATCATAAGCATGTACGAATTAAATTGCAATGGGAAATTTGCATAAGGTAAAGATTTAAACTGCCTACACCACCTGCTCATGGCATCAATAAGAATTAAAAGAAAAAAACAAAAACTAATGACAGAATGATCAAACCTTAAATTCAAAAGGCCAATTAATATCATAAATAATCCTAAGAAACTCAATGCAATGGTACCCAGGTTTACGATTCAAGGAGAAATGATGCATTATAGAGGTCATCCTAGGATACTCAGAATTGACCTTAGGATGCCTTAATATCATGATCACTCTATAAAACCAACCTTCAATTTTCTTTCCTTGACCATGCCATGTATTGATATCTTCTTGTTGTGAATCAACTATGGCATCTCTTAGATCTGCTTTGATAAAACTTGCGCCTTCATGAATTCAATAACACCACTTCAAACCAAGGTATAAGATAAAGCATGAATTCATCATAGTGAAACATAAGTTAAAGATCAATCAAACATTAACTCGGAAGAGTCAATAAACATGATCAATGGGTAAAAGAGTTTCAAAGGATTATTTACAAGGAGCATGTCAAAGGATAGGAGGAGCATTGGAGAACATAAAAAATGTACAACAAAAAATATATCTTAAGCAATGAAAAACCTTCTTAAAATAAACAATCAATAAAAAATATAAAAACTCTAACCCCCTAGATAGTCAAAGAATATACAATGGGCTCATGGTAGTAGTAGTAGATTAGGCATTAAAGCTAAAAATTTTGGTGGGTGGGGGGGTGGGGGGGGGTTAATTTCCTTCTACTTATTTAAGAAAAATAAAAGGGGAGATGTTGTGGCCGCAACAGATTGAGGAGGTCAACACCCTAAATCTATATGGCTATCAGGCTATGTTAAATATTGGCTTGTTGGGAGGAGAAAGGGTTCCATTCTTTAGCATTGTATTTGTTCCATAGTTGGGTAGAGCATATAGGAGTGGTATTCTAAGAGAATAACAGAGGAGGAAATGATTATGTAATATCCATACAAGCCACAATTTCAAAGGAAACTCCATGGTGAGTGCCTCTTTATTTGTATTTGCATTTCCATAACTGAAGAAAAGAGAGCATATAAAAGTCCTCACCTTCAAGCTGGGTTTTCTCCTATATTGGGTTTCCTAGGGTAAATCTTGCATTTATTTGTGTGGATGGTGTTATTTCATTTTCTTATTATTTTATTTTCATATTTAAATTATTTTCTATAAAAAGGAGAAATAAGCTAGAGATAACAAATTTGAGATCTAAGGAAATATACCCGCATAATAAAGATTTCAACATATTATAAGATCTGTTGTGACAAACTATTCTAGTGAAATTTCCATGACAATTTATAGATCATTTTCCATGTGGATGGTTTATTACTTGATATATAGCATGGATGTTTATATTATAGTGCAATAATTTTTTGTTTCCTTGTATTTTCACTTACCACACACAAAGAGATTGGAAAGCCTCTTACCTCTAGTATGCTCTTTGCCTTGTTCTCAAAAGCAATATTAGTAACTCAGAATGAGTGAAGTAGGTGAAATACCTCCCATTCACACAAATTTCATTTTGTTTCATGGTTAATTGAAAATTCATCATCATCTAGAAGTTAATTAGGTGGACTAAGAACACATACAAGTTCACATCTCTACTTTTAACAATTTCTTGAAATTATTTGCAATCATTAGTGAGAGTTTTTTGAATTTTGCAATACTTTACATCACCTAGAAGTTAAGTAGGTGGAATAATGAACCACTCAAGCCCACATGATATTCTATTGATATAAATTCTTTTAATTATTTCAATTTTTTATCACTCATGTACCACATATGGTTGTTTCCTCATGAGAAGCACACACACAAAGGACCTAAAGAGTCCTATTTTTTTAGTACGATCTTCATCTTGCACTCATAAGAAATCTTGGTGAATAGGAAAGAGTAAAGAGTTATGAAATAACTCCTCCATCACACCTTAATAAAAAAAAATGGATCAAGACCCTCGTTTAGACCTTTTAAAACTACTCTATTAATCAACACATTTAATTCCTCTTTTGCAAAGCCAAAAAAAATTAATAGTGTTGGATAAGATTTTAGGGATAGGCATCCAAATATCTCTTCATTATCATTTCTCATATGAAACATATAATTTTTCCAGGGAATATTTTAAAATCCTTCCCATCAAGTGTGCAAAAACCAAGGCAAAGGGATACCCATGAAGGGTCATTTGCTTAGGTCTAGTTGTTCCTGCTAGTCTCCTTGACCCACCTATCTCTTGCTTGACTATGGCCTATGACTACTCGAAGCTAAGTGCCACTTTCTCACACTTTATGAAGGTAACCTAGTGGCTAAAACCTAGGATTTATACATAGGTGGAAATTGTGGGACACATTTTCACTTGAGGTAGATAGTGTTGTAGAAAAATTCCCTTAAATAGACAGGATTACTTCCCGATACGAGATCCCAATTAGGATTTGCACCATTTATATTAGAATACCCATCTATATTCTTTCCCAGTTTCCATTATTGGGTTGGGGGGTCGCTAGTTTTCCAGGGTTGTCCCATCTAAGGATAAGAGTGGCATATGCACATCACCTCGAGGAGGTAGGACAACATATAGAAGATCGGAAACTCCCATAGAGAAGAGTGTTTTTTTGTTGTGAGTGATTCCCCTAAGGCAGAGGATAATATGTCCACGCAGTTGAATGATGAACCCATGTCTGTGACATAGTACAAGAGGGGTATCGATGTTATTTTGAATTTATGGGCATCGGGTTCCCCATATAGCCTACATATCATCACCACTAAGTATTGATATAGTAGCCTAAGAAGGTGGGATATTCTCTGGATGGCCTAGTCTTGAATACCTTTCCGATCTTGTACCAAATATTTAGGAACTCTCTTGGGTTGTGCAAGAAATTCTTAATGAGCTTCTTGTTCAGTGCCTTTTCTCCGTCCTCCAGATGATAACAAGAGGAAATTACTGAATCTTGGAAGCAGGTGATTGGGTGACCTTGAGAATTTAATATGGATCTAGTCTCCATATAAACATGCTTCATGATCTATGAAATGGCCTCCATGTAGGGAAATATTGTTATATGCACTGCAACTTTATATAATTTAGACCTCCAAATGTTTCTAAATATTTTGAGGTCAAGATCATCTTTTGGTAGTTGAGGGAATGTTTGATTGTTAAACATTTGATAGACTTTTCCCCACTTGAGTGAGGTATTCTTATCAATATCACCCTCAGTATCACCATATATGACTCCCAAGGTGTCATTGTCTTCTTCTTCTATAATCCTACTTGTCGAGGCTTCTTCAACAAAATCCTTATCTACACTTTGTGATTTTTTCCGAGGAGGAGTCATGGTTGAATCTACAAAAGAAAACATGATGGCATCCCAAAAACAAACATTTACCATTCGTATTAGAAAGAGAATGTTAAACAATACATTTAGTGTTTGTTGACTTAAAAAAAACAAGAACTTGATAAATGTGAAGTCATGGATTAATATGGGCACTTATTTGTGATTATAAGGGTATTGGCAAGAATAATATTTATTCATCGATACATTCATGTATCAGCGCGAACATTGTGATCTCCACATTGATGCAAGGGTGTATCGGTCAAATTATTGTGTTCCCTTGTAGTTGCACAAGGTTGTATTGAAAAAAACATTGTGATCTTCGTCGATGTCGAAAATATATGTAGAGTAGACTCAAGATGAATTATGGTCCATCTTATTTTATTCAAAACTCCAAATTGACATCAACATTTCTCTCGATGAGAAAGAAATCGATGGTTCGAAAGGGAGATGGAAGGTACATCGTCATGTAATGAAAGGAATGGGCACAAGTCTCTCTTATTTTGAGGGGAAGAGGGAAACATTAGGCTAGATGTTTGGCCCAAAATTCAATGTAAAAGAAAGATAAAAAAAAATATGGGAAAGTGATCTAGGGAAGGGATAACGGGGGGAGCTATCATGAGGTGGTTTGGTAGTGTCGAAGACAAGAGAAAAAAAAATTGTGAGAAAGAGGAAAAAGAGGGGGGCTACCCAAACCAAAAAACATTTTCTCATCCTCATGCATCAGTGAGGAACTAGCTAAGTCATTGACACTGGGTGTATTGGCAGTGAAGGAAAGATCTCCTCCATCAAATCGATGAGGAAGAGGTTTCTTCTATTGATACTTCCTGTATCAACGACTCAACAAGATGATAAGAAATCTAAGTAAAGGAGGGGGAAAAGGTTTCAAACTTGCACAAGAAAACTTAGGTTACTTTCATATGATAAAAAGGGCCTTGAAAATTATAATAGAGGGCCCCTATTTCTTGAGGAAAAAATTAGCTTTGTAAGTAAAAAACAAGAAAAAGGGAAGGTGTTGGTACCGACAGAACAATTTTCGACAAACTGGGTGAAGCCATGAATATTTGCATTGAACATATATATGACATGGTTTGAGAAAAAATAAGACTACTATGCATAGCCTTAACGGAAAAATAAGTAGGTTCCATTGAACTCAAAGTGTATAATGTGATGAGACAGATTTGTCCCTTGCTTGAACAAGTTCCTGGTCATATTTAGAGTTGTTTACTCATAGAAGTGTTCTTTTAGGATAAGTCGTATTGGGAGAGGCAAGTGAGATGTTGGTTGTGGAGCCTCATTATCTTCATGTTTCATAGGTCTTTGCTTTCGTCCATGTTTATACCCCATGAAGAATGTACACCCCAAAATATTGTACACCCCTCCATGCGAGGGGGTTGCAGGGGGGTCTTTCCCACCCTGCGGGGTCCGGGGGAAAGCAGGCTCCTAGTGGGGGTTTGAGGGCGAAGCCTTTGAAGGAAAAATTTCCTTGTAAATGTATATTGTAATTTCATAGTAAATCCGAATCGTTCATTATAAGGTCACAGATTTGACGGTAAAAGTTATGTTAGGATTTTTTTCCCTAGAAGAAAACCCTCTTTTATGAGGGAAATGTATTACGGCTATGCATCATTGTGAATATTGTATTCTGAGAGAGGAGACTATGAGAGAAACAAGAGGAAGTTACAGCGGGTGTGTTGTAGGTTATATCCCTTCATTTTTTGGATAATAAAAAGGAAGGACCTGCCAATTTCTCCAGTGCAAGTAGACCACACCAGGTGAACCACATATATTTGTGTCTCTATTTTATAGTGTATCTTAATCTTTTTATTTCTACATTTGTCTTATTTTATTGCTCCATGATCCTATTTTTCCAACAACTGGTATCAAAGAGAAAGGTAAATCGCAGGGAAAGAGGGTTCTTGGATTGAGTGGGAGCAATGGCGGAAGATGTAAATTTTAGGGTCAAGAAATTTAACGACCAAAACTACTAGTTATGGAAGATGCAGATGGAAGATTATTTATATCTGAAGGATCTATTCCTACCATTCGTTGGAATAGCAAAGAAACTGATGACCATGAAGGATGAAGAATCGGAGGTTCTTCACAGAAAGGCACTATGAATAATATGAATGAGCTTGGAAACAATGATGGATTTCGATATTTCGAAAGAAAAGAAAACAAAGGAGTTGATGGACACATTGGCTAAACTATATAAAAAACAATCGACATCCAATAAGGTATTTCTAATGAAGACATTATTTAATATGAATATGTCAGAAGATGGGTCTGTTGTAGATCATTTAAATGAATTTAATATGGTTACTAATCAACTAAGTTCTGTAAAAGTGGACTTTGATGATTAGGTCAGGGCTTTTTTAATCTTGTTCTCATTGCTAGAAAGTTGGAACGGCTTGGTCGTGGTTGTATGTAACTCTGTCTCTAGTTCAAACACTTTAAAATTTAATGATGTTGTCGGTGTTATCCTTAGCGAGGAAATGCGACAGAAAAGCATAGGTGAGACATCAAGTAATGTGTTAAATATAGAGAACAGGGGAAGACAAAAGGATAGAGGAAAGGGATCAAGGAGCTACGGGAATCCTAGGAAGGGAAGATCCAAATCTAGATTGGGAAAGATAGAGTGTTGGAATTGTGGGAAGAAAGGACATCTGAAGAAAGACTACAGAGCTCCAAAGAAACAAAGAGATAGACAACATGAGAAAAATCAAGAAGAAAATGTAACAGGTGATGTGTTACAAGATACTTTGATTCTTTATGTAGATAATATTTTTGAGTCTTGGGTAGTAGATTCAGGGGCTTCATTTCATGCCACACCCCATAGGAAACATTTTCTATATTATGTTCAAGGTGATTTTGGAAAGGTTCATTTGGGTGATGATACACCATGAAAAATTGTATGGGAAAGGTAAAAATAAAGCAAAGGAATGGAAACCAATGGTTGTTGAATGAGGTAAGACATGTTCCATATCTAAAGAAAAATATAATTTCAATAGGTCAATTGGCAAGTGAAGTTTGTATATCTATATTTATAGATAAGGCATGGAAGGTCACCAAAGGATCATTGGTGATAAAAAAAAAAGGAGAGAAGGTAGGAACATTGTATTTATGTACTGGTAATACTAATTCATCTATCTCTTTAGCTTCTACAAGACTGGATACAACACTTTGGCATCATAGGCTTGGACACTTGTGATCCAGGATATTTTCATCGATGAGACTTATTAAAGAATTGTATTAAATGATCATAAATTGAAGTGCACCATAAAGAAGGAATAACTCAATAATGAAGAGACATAAGCATCAGATCTGAACACAAAAACTTGATAACGGAGTTTGTCCCTGGTGGACTACCTCTCCGGGTCTTGCTCTCAAATGGGTAGGTCTTTTTATTAACTCAGCAAAATAATTTGGCAAAATACATAAGTATACCTCATTCTGGAGTTAAGTTTCAGAAGCTTTGCTCGGATCAGAAAAAAAACAACACCACTGAATTCATGGCATCGAATTACCCAAAAACGACTGTCTCCATGCCTTGATATGAGTCTAGCACTTCCAGGCCCCTAAGAAAATTCATCTTGGTTTTTGTGCCTGCACCTACAATTAATTCATGGGAAAATTTCTCGAAAATAGTGCCTTGTTTGTACGACTGCGCCTTTGTCTTCACCCCTGAACTCTGGTAGACTTGGATTCTTAAGTAATAACGAAGGGTGAATGTACTAACATAGTCATTAGGCTAGTTGGTTGGCGAAGTTATATTAAAAGCATAGTAGTTGGGGGAGGTCCCGAGGTCAAACCCGCGGGCCTCCCCTTTTGGCACTTTGTTACAACAAACCCTAAGTTGGTGGCGACTTTTATATATGGCAGAGAGGTAGTGGTTGGGCCAGATACAGTGGAGCTTTAATCTTAACAGATCATTGCTAGTCTAGCGAACGAGTTAGATTTGGCAGATCTTGCCACTATTTTGGCAGATTGTATTTATTATAATTTTTTTTAGAAATTCATTTGTTATCCCTCATTGTTCATTTCCCTGCTGCCACATGGAAGCCATGACTGGGCCACGTGGTGGCCACTCATTGGCCCACTTCACCTTCTTGCACAGTCACTGCCATGTCATCTATTCCTGGTCATATTTCCACATCACTAGATAGGTGTTTGTATGGTCTGCCACATGGATGTACGGACTACCACGTGGAACCTTTTCATTGGTCCATGAATTTTCTCGAAAAAGTCCAAAAATGAGTGACACGTGGTAGCCTCTAGTGTTGCCATGTCACGATGATGATGTCATCATGACACATGTCACCCTCTCTATGTGCCACATATACTGTATAGATGATGATGTCATCTGTATTGGTGTTGATGTCAGCAGTACGGATGTTGACTCATCCCTGTTGATTGGGCTAGGTTGACCAAAACTTTGACCGCGAATATCTTTTTATCTATAACTCCGTTTAGCGAGCCATTTACACCGTTTGAAAGCTTGCGACATGCTCTTTGTGATAATAAAAATTCCATTGAGTTTTGAGGACTTTTAATATTTTCCCTTTCTCTATCTGTTGAGGCCATTCTGAACTTTTCGAGTTGCTTCTGCGAATTCTCAGTTATCCTTAGTCTCCTCTGGATCCTTTTTGGATCACGCCTTCCCATTGAGAGCTTTTTGGACCACCAAAAGATTTCATCAATCAAAAAATAAGTGAGGGAAGAGTTCCCTCACCTTGTCCTTCTCAATTCACTTTGTCTTGCTTGAATGTGTGCCCTTTAATCCCACTCAAAGATAATCAACATCACCCCTGCGTGAAGTCCTCATCCTTATGTCAAATATGATATCTCCTTTCAACTCATCCAAGTACTCAGGAGAAAACGCATCAACTGAAGGTATTGAAACTTCATCACCCCGATCCATGATCATGGGAGGCTAAAAAAGTTTCAATTTTTCCACATTTACAACTGAGTAGATCTGCATATAACGTAGAATATCTAGACGAAAAGCATCGGTACCACTTTTCTCCAAAATAGTGAAGGGTCCATATCGAATGGGCTTGAGTTTCTTGCCCTCACCCTTCAATCTCTCCTTGTTGACGTGAAGCCATACCTGGTCTCCAACCTGGAATTAATGATCAACCCTATGTTTATCATGCCAAGCTTTATACTGTACTTGACTTTTCTCCAACTGTTCCCTGGCTGCTTGATGTACCTGTTGGATCCTCTGAATGAAATTACGGGCTCTACCTTCATTTATTTCTTCATTTGAATTGACATCTCTCCCATACATCAAATCCAAAGGGACCTTAGGCAAATACCAAAAACATGTCTCAAAAGGTGAACACTGAGTGGAGGAATTTAAGGCTCAATTGTAAGCATGTTGTACATAGGGTATCTGTTCATCCCATAACTTGGGATGCTTGTTTCAGTAGCCTCAAAGCAAAAGTACCATTGTTAGGTTAACAACCTATCTCTGTTTGTCGGTATGTGGATGGAAAGCAGTGCTCCTCTTCAACTTGGTGTCCATCATTCTCCAAAATATTGTCCAAAAATCCCCAAGGAATCGAGTATCTCGATCCGAGATAATGGATATCGGTAACCCAAAGTGAACCCAAACATACGGAAAGAAGAAATTAGCATTCTGCTCAGCAGTGATCTTATTTTTACATGGAATTAAGATACACATCTTATTAAACCTATCCAATACAACATACAAATAGTCATGACCCCTTTTCGACATTGGTAAACCCCCTACAAAATCCATGGAGATACTTTCCCATGGTAGGGATGGAACAAGAAGTGGTGAATATAGCCCCATTTTTCTATTAGTGGGCTTACAAGTAGAACACATCACACAACCCTTTACATATCTAGTTACAATTTCTTTCATCTGAGGCTAGTAACAAAACCTCTGCAGATGAGCCATAGTTTTTCCTATCCCAAAATTCTCAGACACAAGAGAAGTGTGAGCTTTTCGTATTACATGGACTCGTTCACTTGTAGGGATACATAGATTTCCAATATGGTAGAGTAGTTTTCCATGTATACAATAGTTCTCTCCCTATGCACCATGGATTAGCTTCTCAAATACTTCTTTAAAATCTTCATCAACGACATATTGTTCCACATAGCTATCATGATAAAAAGAAGCATTCTTCAAAATAATAGAAGCAACAATAGGAGTTCTAGAAAGCATATCAACTACCTTGTTACTTGTACCCTTTTTGTATTTGATTACCAAATGAAATTGTTGAAGAAAACCCATCCATCTGTAATGTTGAGATTGTTGTAGCTTGGTTTGTGCGTCGAGATACTGTAAGGGTTGATGATCTGTATGTATGATTGTTTCCTTCCCTAACAAGTAGTGCTTCCATTTATTTACTCTTTGAACTAATGCATACAACTCTTTATCATACGTAGGATAGTTAATGATAGCTTGGTTAAAAGTTTCAGAGTGGTAACAAATAGGCTTACGATATTACATCAATACTGCACCCTTGGCGTACCCACTGGAATCTGTCTCAATCTCGAAAGTCTGTTGAAGATTCGACAGTGCTAATACTGGTTTGGTACTGATATTTTCCTTCAAAGTGTTGAAAGATTTTTGTTGATTTCCTCCCCACTGAAAAATGTTCTTCACACTGGTTAAGGCATGCAAAGAAGATGCAATAAAAGAGAAGTTTGAAATGAATCTCCTCCAATACTGGACTGCACCTAAGAAGCTTCATACTTCGATTACACTTTTGGGCTCAGGCCAATTTACAATCACATCAATCTTGGAAGGATCAATTTTCAAGTGTCCTCCTCCTACAATATGACCTAAGTATACAAGTGTAGTGTTACCAAACTCACATTTGGACAATTTTACATACAACTTTTCCCTTTGCAAATTATCCAATACTTGCTTCACCTGCCTTACATGTTCATCCCAAGTCCCACTAAATATAAGAATGTCATCTAAATATACAATCACAAAATCATCTAGAAATGGCATGAATACATCATTTATCACACGCATGAAGGTTGTCAGAGCATTACAAAGCCCAAACGACATAACTAACAACTCAAACAATCATTGTTTGGTTTTAAAGGTAGTTTTCCATGCACTTGTTCCACAACCATGATCTGATGGTATCCACTGTGCAAATCCAACTTAGTGAAATAAACAACATTCTTTAATTGATCAAGTAAATCATCTATATGAGGAAGGGGGTATCGATTTTTCACTGTGATTTTATTTAAGGCTCAGTAATCGACACACATTCGCCATGTGCCATCCTTCTTTGGCACCATCACGATTGGAGAACTACAAGGAGATGAGTTGGTCCTGATGACCCCTTGATCCAATAAGCCTTGTACTTGATTTTTTTATCTTTGTCATCTCTACAACTAACATCATGTACATGCCCACATTAAGAAGAGGAGAATTCTGCTAAAGATGTATTTCATGTTGGATTTCCCTCTTAGGAGGTAATCCATCTGGTTCCTAGAAAATATCATCATACTTACAAACAATATCAATTAATTCTTTCTTATGAGAAGGATCACATCCTTGGACAGCGTCGGATGTTCCAACATCCTTTTCCCTTACGACCATGAGTACATATCTCTTATTAGTGTTTATGAGTCTCTTCATTTGTCCTGCACTAACAAGTGTCGTGTTTACCCTCATGTTGTGGGATCTAACAATATATTCCACTCCCCCTTTAGTAAGGTGATATTTGTTCTCATGGAGAAAGAAGACTTTTTTTCTATCATAAAGATAATGACTCCCCAACACTATGCCACATATATCAAGTGATACAACATCCAAATCCACTTCGTTAATCAACTTTGAAGCAATAGAAAATCTGAACCTACACTTCTTGGTGACATTAAGTTTTGTTTTATCACATACCCAATCAAGAGGATAAGGATTTGGATGTGGTTTAGTTTCAAGACCCATCTTTTTGACAAGTGCTTCAGATATCAAATTTATTTGGGAACCCGGATCAAATAATGTATCTATCTTAGTGTGCTTAGATACAACTCTTATATGAAATAATTCATTCCTCTTTCTTTCATCATCATGAGATTCATTATTGGAATTTGAATTAGCATGAAGGGAATATTTACCTTGTACTCCAATCGATGTGATATTTCCTTCATCTCCTGAATCAGAACCAAGATCTTGTTTCTCTGTAGCAACGGTCTTTCTCTTTCCCTTTCCATCGAATTGTTTCGATCTCTTCTCTGGATGTATTTTCCAACAATGTTCATCATCGTGACCACTCTTCTTGCAATGAGTGCAAGATGGATTTCCTTCTTCTCTCTTTATAGTGATGGTATTTTTGTCCTTCCTTTTAAACTTCTTAAACTGCTTATGTGGGAGATTAGAAGGTTTCTTTGTGGGATATTCTTGAACATGCTTTCCCCTATTCTCAAGGTGAGTGTCTTGCACACAAACTTCATCAAGACTGGTAGGATTAAATAATAGTAAAGTATGACGAATATAAATGTGAAGTGCGCCAATATACTTCATTAAAGTTTCATAAGAATCCAAAGGAATGTTTAATGCAAGATCTTTCTTCCTAAATTCTTCTATGAAACTTTGTACAGTTTGACCCTTACTTTGTCTTAAAGTTTTCCATTCCATCATTGCTTTATGTAAATAACCCAATGGATAAAATTGCTTCCTTATCGCTGATTTGAATTCCGACCATGAGGAAAGAATATTACCACACTTACTTATCTCTTGAAGTTTTCTCTCCCATCATACGAGAGTGGTGCCTTCCAACCGAAGAGAAGCCAATTGCACTTTAACTTCCTCTTCATCAATCTATTGAAAACGACAATATACTTCAACTTGTCGAATCCAATTATCTAGCTTTTCAGGATTAACATCTCCATTAAACATAGGTAAAGCAAATTTTACATCAAGCTTTAATAATGGTTTCTTAAAAGAAATTTTATGGCTAGAATTATGAGAATGATGAGAATTCTCAGAGGAAGAAAAGATAGAACTTGATGGTGAAGATGGAGGCTCAGAAGGGTCTCCTCCAACCCCTTGATTCATTGAAGCATTATCATCTTCTTTTGCTTCCTTTTTCTTCCCTTTCTTCTTCATCCTCTTCTCATAGTCTCTATACATTCATTCGACCATTTCTGACATGTGATAAAAGACCATATGGAATTTTTTCTCCTATTCATCATGCTTGTCCTCTTTGGCCATTTTCTTCCTTTGGGATGCACGGCCAACTTCAGGATTGAAATTATTAAGAGTTCATTGACACTGCTTATGCTTGGCCCTAGTAAGCATTCACACTCAACAATTCAAGTCAAAGATGACTGCTTTGATACCAACATGATCTAGGATATTTTCATCGATGAGACTTATTAAACAATTGTATTAAATGAGCATAAATTGAAGTGCACCATAAAGAAGGAATAACTCAATAATGAAGAGACATAAGCATCAAATCTGAACACAAAACAATTGATAACGGAGTTTGTCCATGGTGGACTACGTCTTCGGGTCTTGCTCTCAAATGGGTAGGTCTTTTTATTAAAATCAACAAAATAATTTGGCAAAATACATTCAGATCAGAAAAAAAAAAAAAAAAACACCATTGAATTCGTCACATTGAATTACCCAAAACCGACTAGCTCCATGCCTGCACGTGAAATTGATTCATGGGAAAATTTCTCAAAAATCCTGCCCTGTTCGTACGACTGCTCCCTTTTCTGCACCTTCGAACTTTGGCAGACTTGGCTTCTTAAGTAATAACGAAAGGTGGATGTACCAACATAGTCGTTAGGCTAGTTAGTTGGCGGAGTTATAATAAAATCATAGTAGTTGGGGGAGGTCCCGGGGTCAAACCCATGGGCCTCCCCTTTTGTCACTTTGTTACAACAAACCCCAAGTTGGTGATAAATTTTACATATGGCAGAGAGGTAGTGGTTGGGCCAGATATGGCAGAGCTTTAATCTTGGTGGATCATTGCTAGTTTGGCGGACTGGCTGGATTTCGCAGATCTTGCCACTATTTTGGCAGATTGTATATATATATATATATATATATATATATTAGAAATTTGTTTGTTGTCCCTCATTGGGAATTTCCCTACTGCCACGTGGCAGCCCTTAACTGGACCACATGGCAACCACTCATTGGCCCACATCACCTTCTTGCACAGTCACTGCCACATCATCTCTGCCTGGTCAACTTGCCATGTCACCGAACAAGTGGTTGTATGGTCTGCCACGTGGCACCTTTTCATTGGTCCACAGATTTTCCTGAAAAGTCCAAAAATGGCTGACATGTGGTAGCCTATAGTGTTGCCACATCACCATGATAACATCATCATGACACATGTCACCCTTTGCGTGTGCCACGTATATTGTACGGATGATGAAGTCATCCATATTGGTTTTGACGTTAGCAGTACGGATGTTGACTCATCCCTGTTGACTGGGCTAGGTTGATCCATAACTCTGTTTGATAAGACATTTACATCGTTGGAAAGCTTGCGACGCGCTCTTCACGATAATTCCAATTTCACTGAGTTTTGAGGACTTTGAATTTTTTCCCTTTCTCTATCTACTGAGGCCATTATGAGCTTCCCGAGTTGCTTCTACGAATTCTGAGATATCCTTAGTCTCCTCTAGATCCTTTTTGGATCAACATGAGTGAGAATGGGATGCATATACTTCACAAAAGAATTTTTTTTCCATATATTAAACAAATTGTTTTGTATTTCTATGAGCATTGTGTTTATGGAAAACAAAAGAGAGTCAGATTTCTCAGAACCGGAAAATAAAAGAAGAGTGAAAGGTTAGAGCTTGTGCATATAGATGTATGGGGACCAACTTAGGTATCATCTCTTATTGGTTTTTTTTATTATGTTACTTTTATTGATGATGCAACTAGAAAAACTTGGGTTTATTGCATTCAACAAAAGTCTGATGTTTTTGATACTTTTAAGAAATGGAAAGCTTTGGTTGAGAATGAGACAGGAAAAAGGTTGAAGTGTCTCAGATAAAAAAATGGAGGTGAATATTGCAGAAAGGAGTTTGATGATTACTTTTCATACCATGGGATTTGTATAGAGAAGACAGTTCCAAGAACACCACAAGAAAATGGTGTGTCAGAAAGAATGAATAGGACAATCATGGAGCATGCAAGGAGTATGAGATTTCATGTTGGGTTTCTCTTAGAGTTCTAGGAAGATGTTGTAGATATTTTTGTTTAATTAATAAACATAGGACCGTTAATATCTTTGGATGGTGAAATTCCATAGTAGGAATGGACATGTAAAAAGGTAAACTATTCTTTTTTGAAGACTTTCGGTTGTGAAGCATTTGTCCATATTGATAAAGAAAATAGAACAAAGCTTGAGGCAAAATCCAAGAAGTGTACCTGTATTAGATACAGTGTTAATGATTTTGGTTATCACTTATGGGATTATGAAAATCACAAAATCATTAGGATTAGATATGTCATATTCAATGAGAAGGCCATGTACAAAGATCAACTACATGGAAAGAAATAGGAAAAAGAAAAACCATAATACACAGCACTTGATGAGATCACTAAAAACGAAATTCCAAAGGTACCAAAAAATCAAAATGTACAACAACAGGAGCAACAAGTACCTCAAACTCCTGTAAGTGTTGTTAGAATATCTACCAGGTTAAGTATACCCCATGAACGATACTCTCCTTCATTGTATTATTTATTGTTAACTGATTATGGTGAACCAGAATGTTATGAAGAGGCAATGTAGGTAGACACTAAAAAGAAGTGGGAGCAAGGCATCAAAGAGGAAATGGATTCCTTGGTAAATAACCAGACTTGGGATTTGATTCAGTTTCATGTAGGAAAAAGATCTTTGGAAAATGAATGGGTTTACAAGTTGAAGGAAGAAGATGGAGGCAAAAATTGGTACAAGGCTAGACTTGTTGTAAAGGGGTTTGCACAAAAGAAAGGTATAGATTTTGATCAAATATTTTCTCATGTTGTTAAAATGACTTCAATTAGGACTATTTTAAGTATTGTAGTAGTATAAGATTTACATCTTGAACAGTTAGATGTAAAAGCAACTTTTTTTCCATGGGGATTTGGAGGAAGAGATTTATATGCAATAACCACAGGGTTATGAGGTCAAAGAGAAGGAGAATTTGGTATGCAGGTTGAAGAAGTTCTTGAATGGACTAAAGAAAGCTCCAAGGTAGTGATATTTGAATTTTGACAGGTTTATGACAAAACAAGGTTATAGTAAATGTCATTCTTATCACTGTGTTTATTTTAAAAAACTAGAAAATGGAAGCTATATTATCTTTCTATTGTATGTAGATGACATGATTTTTGCAGGGTCTAATATGCAGGATATAAATGTGCTCAATAATAAATTAATTAATTCATTTGCAATGAAGGATTTGGGTTCTTCAAAGAAAATCCTTGGTATGAGAATAAAACGAGATAGGAAAAATCTCAATTTGACATTGTCTCAGGGTGAGTACATAGAAAAGGTGTTGGAGAGGTTTAGAATTCATAATGCAAAACCAGTTAGTACACCTTTTACCATCCATTTCAAATTAACCAAATAAATGTGTCCCGAGACACAGGAGGAGATAGAATACATGTCCAAGGTCCCTTATTCATCAGCAGTTGGAAGCTTGATGTATGTGATGGTTTGCACAAGATCATATATTGCACATGCAGTGGGAGTTGTGAGTAGGTATATGAAAATTCCAGGTAAAGAACATTGGGAGGTAGTAAAGTGGATTCTTAGGTATTTGAAAGGTATTTCTACTCATGCATTATGTTTTTTAGGTTCAGACATTGTTCTACAGGGATATGTTAATTCAGATATGGCAGGTGATAAAGATAGTAGGAGGAGCACCACAAGGTATGTTTTTTATTGTAGGTGGAACAAAAATAATTTGGATTTTGAAACTGAAAAAGGTTGTTTCACTTTCAGCAATAGAGCCAGAGTATGTTGTTTCTACAGAGGCTAGTAAAGAAATGATTTGGTTACGGAGGTTTATGGAGGAATTGGGAAAGAAGCAAGAGAATAGCAGGTTGTATTGTGACAGTGAGAGTGCCATTCATATTGCAAAGAACTCAACCTTCCATTCAAAGACTAAGAATATACAACTCAAGTACCATTTCATATGATCCATCTTGGAAGATGGACATTTGAAGCTGGAAAAGATACATACTAGCCAGAATCCTACAGACATGTTAACAAAGGGAGTAATCGGGGAGAAATTGAGTTCCTTCTCAGTTTCAGTTGGTCTTCAAGCATGAAGGTGAAGATGAGAAATTTTCCAGGTCTAAGGTGGAGTATAGTCCATCATGTACAACAGAAGTGGATTTGTTATGATCAGTCTCCAAGTGGGAGATTGTTGGTTGTGGAGCCTGATTATCTTCATGTTTCACAGGTCTTTGTTTTCAGCCATGTTTATACCCCATGAATACTTTACACCCTGGAATATTGTACACCCATCCACGTGAGGGTGTTACAGGGGAATCTTTCCCACCCTTCAGGGTCTAGGGGCAAGAGGGCCCCTGAAGGAAAAATTGCCTTGTAAATGTATATTGTAATTTCATTGTAAATCTAGATCGTTCATTATAAAGTCGCAGATCTGATGGTAGAAGTTAAGATAGGGTTTTTTTCCCTAGAAGGCAACCACCTTTTATGAGGTAAATGTATTGTGGCTATGTATCATTGTGAATATTGTATTGTGAGAGAGGAGACCATGAGAGAAAGAAGAGGAAGTTACAGCGGTTGTGTTGTAGGTTGTATCCTTTCATTTGTTGGATAATAAAAAGGAAGGACCTGGAAATTTCTCTGGTGGATGTAGCCCACATTGGGTGAACCACGTATATCTGTGTCTCTATTGTATTGTGTATAATTTGTGTTTTATTTCCGCATTTGTATTATTTTATTTCTTTGTGATCTTGTTTTTCCAACATTAGATACTGCAAAGAATTTATGCATCAGGAATGATGAAAATGCAGGATGATTACACATTTCTCTGGTGTCACTCCATTTCCAGCAAGCGTCTATAGCCCCAAAAGAGTCACCCAAGTTTCACAGGCCTTTCTCCACTTCCAATGAGCATGCATAGTCATGGCAGAGATACTTGCATGTCCCACATGAGTTGCAATGCCTTTCTCCAAGCCTTTACCTTTATAAAATAATTACCTCTTGATTTCTAGAGAAAGGTGGATGAGGGGATTCCAGTTTTCCTTGAAAGAATGCAGAATGACACTTGTGATTGTGAGATCCACCAGTCTGATCATAGATAAGCTACATTCCTATGCATAATTCCTTAGAGTACCACAGATGCTTCTCAAATGTTGGAAATAACCTATTAATTTCACAACAAGTACAAATCTTGCTCTCGAGTGTGACCATTTTCTCATGCTCACCAAGAATAAGAATGAAAATGCTCATATGTCACTTAAATCATGTTCCTATGTGAATTCCAACCTTGAGCTATTAACAGTGATGATATTTGAGACCATATAAAAATTCATGTCCAAAAATTAAATGCAAATTTTTGGGCTTCTAGGTTCTAGTATGCCACACTTATGCTCATGGTTAAGATCTATGACACCAAATTTTTCTAAGAAATTTGAGTAAGAAAATGCCTTGATAGAGAGAATTCTAGCCAAAATAAAAAAACATGAAAGTGAAAAATGCATAGGGAAAAAGAAACACACAAAATCAAAAAGGAAAAGTGAACTAAAAGATTAGAAAAAGGGGAGGATTGAATCCTTTTATTTATGTATAGTGGAGCTGCTTGGAAAGGATAGTTGAAGTAGTGTTTCATAAATTTTCCATTGATGGGGAGGAGATCCACATCTCATTCTAGGTTCTACAATTTATACATGTCTATACCAATATCTTCATTAGTCATAAAAGGACCCAACCACAATTGTTGAAATTTGGAATATTTCCCTTTATCTTCATGTGTCTTGTCTCATTTTAGTACCATATCACCAATCTGAAAATCCTTTTCGCCAACATATTTCTTATCAAACCAATGTTTTATGGTCTATTGGTGAGAATCAAACTTTGTGTTAGATTTGGCTCTATATTCTTCTAGTTTGATCAAGGTATTTATCCTTTTTTGGATGATAGGGAAGCTTCTCCCATGTGATTGTTGTGTGAGTTGGAGGGAAGGTAGGCAGATGTTAGGGGGAAGGATGGATTCTTTCCCGTAAATGAGAAAGTATGGGGAGGTTCCTATGGAGGATTTTGGAGTGACCTTGTCTTCCCATAGGAAATTAGGTAGAGCATTATGTCAGTTTCTATGTTAATCTACTATGATTCACTTCAGGATACAAATTATTTTTTTATTGGTGGAATCACCTCAACCATTTCCTTAGGGGTAATAGTTAGTTGCATATATTAGAATTATTCATTTCTCTAAAGAAAAATCAGTCAATTCCAAAGATGAGAAATACATAGCATTTTCAAAAACAAGGGTAGTGGGTACTCCAAACTTGGTGATGATGTGTTGTTCCAAAAAATTAACTATTGCTTCTTCGTTTACCTTTGTTAGCAGTACAACGTTTTTCCATCATGTGAAATAATTAGTGGTCGTGAGGATGTACCTATGTTGTTTGGATCGGTGAGGGTTGATTTCTCCAATGATGTATAAACCCCACTGTTCGAATGGTTCTTCAACAACTACAAGTTGGAGAGAAACAATAGACCTACTCTCTCTTCTGACATATTTTTTGAAAATATCACATCTCTAGGAGTAAGTGTGTGCATCTTTAAATACCGAAGGAAAATAGTATTCTTATCGCAAGATTTTTTGGTTCGTAGTCTCTCCTACGAAGTTTCCTCCATTTGGTCCTTCATGCAGTTATTTGAGGAAATTTTCAACATCTTGTTTCTCCAAGCATCTAAGGAGAACTCCATCATAGTTTCTTCTGAAAAAAATTCCATTGACAAGATGATAATGCAAAGATTTGAACCTGAGAGATCTTTTCTACCTAAAGTGCAGGGGTTATTGCTATGGAAACTTTGACCTTTTTCAAAATATTCCTTCTTGACCGAAATCCACTTGAACTATGTGTGTTTCTTGATCATATGTTGAATAGGTTTGGCAATTTCTGCAAAGTCGGACATAAATCTCCGCACGAAATTGATTTTTCCAAAAAATGACTGTATTGGTTTATTGTTGTTGGGAAAAGGGATATGCATAATGGCTTTACTACATTCTTGATCAATAGATATCCCATATTTAGAGATGATATGCCCCATAAACTTTCCTTCTGAAATGTCAAAGACACTTTTCTTCGAATTTAGAGAGATACCATACTTCCTACATCTTTCAAAAATCTGGTTTAGATGGTGTGGGTGATAAATTATTTTCTTAGAATACATTGTGACGTCATCAAGATAGATCGCCACACTTTGACTGATTGTTCCTTTGAAAGCTATGTCAATTTCCCTTTGGAAGGTTTCCCTTGCATTGATCAATCCAAAGGGCATCCTTCGATATGTGAATGTTCCTCACTTAGTTATGAAAGTAGTCTTTAATTGGTCGAGTACCACTACGAGAACCTAATTGTATCCATATAAATTGTCTAATAGAGAAAACATATGCAAAACAAATACAATATGGAGTATCTATTCCATTGGGGGAACATGATAATTATCTTTTTCAGAGGCTCAGTTCATATTTTTGAATTCTAGGCTCAGCCCGATTTCCCTAGATTTCTTCCTTACTGGTACAAGATTAGATACTCATGTTGAATGAAAAACTTTAAATATAATCTGGGCATCTAGCAACTTCTTCAACTCCTTTTGGATCGTGGGTTCAAGAGTAGGATTTTTTTTTTTTGAACTTCTGCTGAAAATGTTTGACACCATATTTTATGGAAATAATGTGTTGTATGATACAAATGGAATTTTTTTTCAAGTCATTTCATAAGTCCATGCAAATACATCTGAATATTTCTTGAATAGCTACATGAAAGTGTGTTTATCTACCTCTAAAAAAAGTGTCTAACTTGATGAAATTTTGTTGTTCTAGAGTGCATATATTTACCAAGGAATGCATCAAGTCGAGTTGTTTGTCTTGGTATTTGTTGTCGTTCTGAATCTGGACTACAATTTGAAAAGATTCTCAAGTGACAATACATTTCTTGGGAGGCATTTTCTCTTGATCTTGTTTGCATCATCTCGATATTCATGTAGATTATGTTGATGTACTTCATCATCTATCACATAATATTTGAACAAGTATGCACTAGTGAGGAAGTTTATTAATTGAGAGTCCTCATTGAACAATCTCTACTTGGTGACATTGTCAGGTATAGAGGCCATGAAAATTAATTCGACATTGAAGCTATTACTCAAAGGAGTGTATCTAGATGTTGCATTGACTAGAGTATCGACAATAGCACTATGAGAATGAGGGCTAGAAGTAACATTAAAAGAATCAAAATGATTTATAATATTCCATACCTCTTTATGGTATCTCTTAATGTGAGGGGGCATGTAGTGTATATAATTATTTACATGTCTGACAATGATTGTTGAGTCACCAAAAACCCTTAGACATCTTACCTTGAGATCAATATCCTCTTTCAAACATTGAACCAAGGCCTCATATTTAGCCATGTTGTTGGTACATTCTAGGTGGCATGATATCAATTTTTTGTGTCTTTTAGGATCTATCAATATGCAACCTTCCCTAGCTCCCTCTTGTGATATAGAGCCATAACAAAACAATGTCCAAATTTTTGTCCCTACAATTGATTTAGTAAAACAAAAAATATATTTCTACTATTTTACAATCATTTACACCAATCCAAGTGCAATGAGGGAGTTCAGAATATTCATCTACTTGAAATGAAGATGGTTGTGTTGTATAACAACCATGGTTATCTTTTAAAAAACAATTCCCCAAAGTTGTGTGAGCAAGACTGAAGGGTTATTTTTTTACCTTCGAGCTCAGTTACCATGTGCTTCATATGAGATTCACTAGTGACTCTGATTTAGTTCGTCCTCCCCTTGTATGGCATCCATAAATGATTCCAATATATGGATAATTAACCTTGTATTTTCGCACACCAGTTCCTTCTCAACAACAAACCATAAGCTTATGAAATATCTACTACAATTATATCAATCAATTGAACTCTGGGATCATAAGTTAATCTAATCATGACATCTTTAAGTTATCCCATTACTTTAACATATGATCTGTCTAATTGGATTATTCTATCATTGCTTCTCTTATGGACAACATTTATTTTCTAGCTTATTGAATATGTCAAAACATTAGAAGAAGCATCAGAGTCCACCAAGCAATTGTGCACATTGAAGTTGAATATTTCGAATGTGAGGAGGAAGGGAGGGACTTGGGATTTGGAATGTGATCCTATACTAGCAACATTTACTATGGATTTTGTTCTGGTTTTATCTTCCACCTTATCTTCATTGGATTTTGAAATGTTGTATGCTACACCAATCATTTTCTGCTAAGAGGGTGTGGATTTGAACGTATCGAGAATGAGATCCCTCTATTGAGGAAGGGAACATATGTCGAAAAATGAGATGTTTTCTTTTGTTTTCTTCAAATCTTTAATGAAATTGTAATCTAAAGAGTGACTTACATAGTTTTTAGGAGTTTTGTTCAGATGTGAGGTGTTGGAGGTAGTGCTAGCATGTGAAGGGTTACTTTGTTTCTTTGTAGTTGTGGGGGGGTTTATATTTCTAGGAGTAGTGATAGTTTTATAAGGTATAGGAGTGTTGGCCATGCCCCTTTACTGTGTAATTTATAATATTTTGGAGAAGGCTTCATAGTTTAAGTATCACCTACAAAAATTTCTTCTAACTTTTCATCATCATAGTCTAAACTCTAGTCCCACAAGAACATGGAAGATTATTTGGTAGTATCCTTTTCCTCACTTGCTTCCTCGTTTTTTGTTTCTTGGGTTTGTTTGTCAGCATCGAATTACTTGTCTAATAATTGTTTAATGACCAAGGTCGTGGAATTAATCCACCAAGGGAAATTCTTCTCAAAATGATTCATCTGGTGATAAGAACATAAATTGTCCATACCAAAATCATCAATATTTAAAGTGAGCCCAGGAGTTTCTGGTGGTTTAAGTTTATTATCCATCTTTTTAAATAAAGGGCATAAAGATTTCTTCTTATAGGACCCTTCACCATCACTCTTCTTAAGATTCACCACTCTGTTGGACAACTTCTTGACCAATTTGACTACACTATATAGGTCCTTGAGTTCTTTTTCAAGAGATTTGGTTAGGAGTAAAGGCGTCTTTCCATCTAATTTTCTTTCCTCATTTTTTGGGTGGCTACCTAGAGAAATCATTTATTTTTCAACTTCCTTGGCTTCTTCAAAGTTCTATGTTAAAGTTATCTTTCGAGCTCTTTTGAAAAGCATGCCCATGGAAGGGTGCAACGTTGAGGTATAGTATTGTACTATTAATGCTTCCACGAGGGTTATAGTGACAACCAGTAGGATTGATCTTAGGCCTAGGCCAAATCAATCCTATGAGTTATTGATTCCCATGGTTAAAAAAAAATTGTTTCAACACCTTTATTTAAAGTATATTGATTATTAATCAAAATGAAAGTTTATATAATATTTTAATTATTTTTAATTGATGAAGATGATGATGATTAACATATATTAAAATTGAATTTGTTTATTAGGTTAAGATAAGGAATTACTTGATTTGCTCTAAAATTTTATTTATGTGCTCAAAAAACTTTAATAAAAGCATTCCTTATCACCATAGTTTTGATAAGTTAAATTGTTAGGAATGTCGATATTGTGATCTAATGTGAGTGTACATGGGATGTTCTAAGAGAAAGTGTTTTTCAGCTTCATCCCTCTTAGTGTCACAATGATGACCAATTGTTTCAACTCGTGACGTTTTAGAAATTGTCCAATGCCTTGTTTCAATATGAAGCTCATGATAGTTTGTTCTTATCTTAGCATTGCTGATTTTATTCTTTATACTAGTCAAAACAAAGAGATACTTGTAATATTCAAGATTAGGGTTGATCACCTCCTTATAGTATATTAATTTTTTTTTATCCTCTAATTCTTTATCTCGGCACAATTTCTCCTTAAATTTAGATGTAATAATATTTTTAATATTACCGTTATTTTGCAAAGTGGCATCTTTCTTTATTCTCCAATTATTTAGCCAAGACTTGGCATCTTTATGTCAACCCCACTTGAGCCACATGTGGTTTTGAATGGATTTTGAAGCAATCTCAGGAAGCCTCTTGTCTTCCATGTTTATCTTCTTCTTGTACATTAGGTACCTAGTCATACCCATTCTTCCAATGAGGAAAAACTTGTTTTTATGAGGAGGACAAAATAAGGTTTTATTTTGAGATTATAAGTTATAAAACACTTTTGGATTTGTTTTATCTTTCTCCAAGATTCTCTAATGCTACAATTCTAAACTTTACAACCATATAAGATAATAACATTGACAAGAATCTCAAAGTAAACATTGTTCTTATCATATAGCTAAAGATCCACTTATTTATAATTGTTTTTAAACCTATAATAAATTTTTCACTCATCATTTATCATTTTCTCAATACTATAGTTCCAATTAAACTTATAATGAAGATTAATTCCAAAATATTTATATGAAATCACTAAATTAAACTAATTTTCTTTAATTAATATAATTAAATTAATCAATAAATAAATCTCTTAAAAATCAATTTAATTTATCTAATTATATTAATTTTCTCCATAAAAATATTTATTTAAGTTTTTTTTATTTGTTTAAAATTTTTAGGAATTGAAAATATTATTTATTTTTTAAATATAATTTATAAAAAACATTTATTCATTCAATATTATTTATTTTTGAAATTTCAAAAATAATAATTAATATGTTTCGTTATCATACATTTTAATATCTTATATTTGTCTAATATTTCCAATACAACAAACTTAGTTATAATCCTCATGTTTCTATCTATAAATCATTTATCTGTTATAGAATTTTGGACAAATCCTCATGTTTCTATCTATAAATCATTTATCTCGAGAAATAGTTGAACAAACTAAGCACATGGTCCATACTAGTGAGGATTATTAAATGGTAAAATAATTATGACCTTTTCTTTATCTGTATATTAAAGGAGAAGTTTGTAGGTAAATGCGTATTAAACGGTAAGATAATTACAGCCTTTTCTTTATCACTACTATACTTAAATGTAAGTGTAATAAGTAAGTTATTATTTATATTTCAATTAAATATTTATAGTTGTTATTAATATTAGTAATATATAATTAGATTTTTTTTTTAAATGTGATAAAATTTATTATAATTTAATTGTCAATTGGTAATGAGTATTATCATTACTAGATGTGATCCATAAATACTAGTTCACTCATATTGTTATTTAAGAAAAATTACTTCACCTGAAATAATGTATTGCTGGCCCATAAAGGTGTAAAATTTCACTCTTGCAAAATGCCTCTAGGTCATGGGTCATTAACTTATTTCCTTACATCCAAAGAAGATGAGTTCTTAACTCTTAGCACCCTATAAGAGATATGGCCACAATATAACACCATTATGCTTTCCTAAAAATATATAGTCTTAATCATTTGGACAAAAGTTACAATATTCTAGCATAGATGTGGAACTTTAGTCCCTTTTCACCATTGAAATAATTTTTCTTTTCAAAATTATTAATAATGTTGTGTTGTTTGGCCAACTCTCATGTTTGGGCATACACACCTTCATATCCTCACTCACCACCACCCACCCTCTCGAGGGTGAGATATTAGTGTATTTTAACTAAATATTTATAGCTTCTATTAACATTGGTCACACACACACACACACATATATATCAGCATAATATAACTTCGTTATGGTTTTGTCAAAAATTATGGTTTTAACTGTTTGGAAAAATATTACGATGTTCTACTACTTCAACATAAATTTGGAAATTTTTCCCTTATTCATGTTTGAAATGTTTTTTTCTTTTTAAAGTTATTAGGAGTGTTACGTTGCTTGGCTACACAACTCTTATGTTTGGGTGTACACACATGCATTCCTATCCTCACTCTCCACCACCCACCCTCTCACGGGTGAGGATATGAATGTTTGTGTTTATTAGTAGTGTTATAATGTGTGTTTATTAGTAATGCTATGTTACTTGGCCACAAAACTCTATCCTCATCCCATGGAGGGTAGGTGGTGAGGGGTGATGACATGAATATGTGTATACACTTTGTACTTCAATTAAATATTAATAATTTCTACTAACACTAACCAAACATATATTAATATATAAAACTAGAGCACCCTATTAGGAATATTATAAATATGACCATAATATAAATTCATTATGATTTCCTTAAAATACATGGTTTTAATCATTTGGACAAAAGCTATGATCTACTACTTTAATATAGATGTGGAACTTTATGAAAAATTGTATAATGATCCAATTCGGATCAAAGAATTCCAAACAATGTAACATTACTTATATATATATATATATATATATATATATATATATATATTAGTAATGTTACATTGTTTGGAATTCTTTGATCCGAATTGGATCATTATACAATTTTTCATCTATCCTGGTACTTTCTAGGTGGAAAAAATTGGAGGAATCAATTTACAGGATCATTTTAGTGTTAAGTCCCAGTTTGGAAAATTGGGTTCTAGAACCTTTTGGACCCATTTTGAGGCATTAAACGACATTTTTGGGGGTTATATTGTCTTAAATGTAACCCTTGACGATGTTCTACACTCCAAGACCTTTCCAACGTTGTGTAAAACACCTCAATTAGAGCTCATATGAAAATGTTATGCCTCCTACAAGTTGACCTACCTTGTTGACCACCATGGTACGAGTCGATGCCATGTCAGCCCCCATTATTCACACATATGGGGCTAGCCATGTATGGAATTTAAAGAATATTCTAGAAGGTCCAGACTTATCCTTAATTGAGGGTTGAGGAAGTCAAAACCCTAACCCTAGATGGCTATCGGGCTATGTTAAGTACTAGGTTGCTAAGAGGATAAGGTGTTCCATTCTTTTGTATTGTACTTGTTCCATAGTTAAGTAGAGCATACAAGGAATGGTATTTTGAGAGAATAATGAAAGAGGTAGGAGATAGCAGTCGTTTAGGCCACAGTGCCAAAGGCAACTCCATAGCAAGTGCCTCTTTCTTTGTACTTGTTTTCCATAACTTTAGAAAAGAGAGTAGAGTATAGGCCTCACCTTATGGATAGGTTATCTCTCATATTGGGTTTCCCATGATACATCTTATGTTCAATTGTGTGGATGTTGTGTATATTTTTGCATGTTTTTTCATTTTTATATTCAGTTATTTTTATAAATTCAAGAAAAGCTAGTAATTAATTAATCTGAGATCTAAGGAAAATTAGTCTGCATAGTCTAATATTTCAAAATATTATAAGATCTATTGTGACGAGTTGTTCCATTGGAATATCCACGAAATTTTACAGATCATATTGCTAACATATCTATTTTATTTGGGGTATTTGTAAAAATTTGCAGGATCCCAGAATTGTCTTAAGAAGAAAGTTGCAGAACCCTAGCCATGGTGGATGAGTCTATTCACAAAGAGCCTCAAGATCTAGCGAAAGAGATATTTGTGAGGTTGGAAGAGAAAATCGTTGACATCTCTCACAATATGTCCCTCCTCATGGGGGATCTAGCAATCAAGATCATACCATTGGGGAGGTTGGATGCTTTAACTTGGAGATCATATTAGAGGGGAAACCCTGAGAAAATTAAGACCCAAAAAAGGAGTCGAGGAAAGAGCCTGAGAAAGAGAAGCCAAGTTCTAGTGCCATTACCCTTTCACGGCCTTTATTTAAAAGAGAAGAGAAAGTGGAATCAGAATATCAAGCCATACCAAGGTGATATCAATGCATTAAATTTGAATCATTGGTTGCAACAATTAGAGGTCTATTTCAATGTTCACAATATAGATGAGCAGAAGATTTCATTTGCATGACTAAAATTAGAGGGTCGTGCATTAACCAGGTGGGAAAGCCACATAAATACACTTAGGTTGGAGGGTGATCCTCCAGTAACTAAGTGGGAAGATTTCAAAACCATCATTAATTCCCAATTCTACCATATCGGGTATGTAGAGGACCAATGGATCCATTGGCATTACTTCTGGAAACGACAAGGGAAGAGTGTCCAAGAGTACACCACCAAATTCAAAAATATGGCTATCATGTTGCATATGTCTCCCAACAAACCATATGTACTCCTCAAGTATCTAGGGGGTCTACATAGTCATTTGCGAAATCAAGTGATGCTCTTCAAGCCCAAGACAGTTGATGAGGCTTGTGCGCAAGAACATTATATAGAAAATATAGACCACAATAATGGATAGCCAAGTGGTTCCAAGCAGAAAGAGAATGGAGACACTTCCAAGGATGGAAAGAAGAAGTGGAAATGGAAATATAAGAAGACGAAATCCATTACACATCAGTGAAAGGATCCAGGTAACCATTATAACCATTGCAACATCCATGGTCACACTAAGGAAAAGTGTTGGAAACTATATCCAAAGCTAAACCCTAAGAACTGTAAGAAGGATTCCAAGAAGAAGAACCTTCTAGCCATGTATTAAAGTAATGAGGTAGAGCATAACTCGAATGTGGATGAGAAGATTTCATGTAGTTCAATGTAGAAGGAGGTGAATAAGAGTAGCCTTCATCCCAAGGAAGAGAAGGAAATGACAAAACTCTTCCATATAAAGATCTAGCTCAAGAAGACCAAGGTAAACACTCTATTCTCTTTTTATTCACAGGTTAATCTCATAGCATTCGATCTGGTTAGCAATCTTGGATTGGAGGTTCATGATCATCCTAGCCCATATCCACTGGGGGTGGGTAAACAACGATGCATAGATCAAGGTCACGAAATAATGTAGGATCAAATTTGTAGTAAGTTCAAATTTTACTGATGAAGTGGAGTTAGATGTAGTACCCCTCGGTGTACGTGGTATAGTGTTTGGAAGCCCCTACATGTATATGAGGGATGAAATCATCATGCAGAGAGCAAACCAATACTTCCTAATCAAAGATAGGAATTCATTAATCATCGATGTGCATAAAGGTAAATCAAAGATCTCACTGGTAAGTGTCAACCAAGCCAAAAAGTTGATTAGTTCAAGTAATAAGTATGTTTTTCTTTTTTTATGAGAGAATCATCCAGGTGATGAATCAGTAGGAGTAAACGCATCACTGGAGGGATGTACTAAAAAGAAGAAACAATAGTTGGATGAGTTGTTCCATGAGCCTAAAGGACTTCCAACTAAGTGGGAAGTGGAGCACACGATACAGTTGTTGCTTGATTCCCCATTGCTAGATATTGGACTATATAGACAGTATGTTTTGGAAAAAGATGAAGTGAAGAATAAATTGCAACAATGACTAAAGCATGGAGTAATTCGACCAAGCACCCCACCTTGTGGGTCACCTATCATCATCATACCCAATAAGGATGGCACTTGGAAAATGTGTATCGACTACATAGATTTGAACGAGATTACACTCAAGAATAGATACCCTCTTCCTAGGATTGATGATTTTTTGGACAAATTTCAACATGCCAAGTACTTCACAAAGTTGGATCTCAAATTGGGATATCACTAGGTACACGTAAAATAATAAGACCTCCTTCAAGACAAGGAAAGATTTGTATGAATGGTTTTTCATGCCATTTGTTTTATGTAATGCACCGTCTACATTTATGAGACTAATGAATGATTTATTGAATCCATATTTAGATTCATTTGTTATAGTGTATTTGGATGATATATTGGTTTATATCTCTATTTGGGAATAACACATATCACATCTCATGTAGGTGTTAGAGACTTTGAAAAGGCACCAACTACTGGTTAACCTCAAGAAATGTGAGTTTTCTTAGCAGTCATTGGTGTATTTGTTGTATGTGATTGGTGGGGAGGGGAGCTCAAGATAGATCCCGCAAATATGGAGGCTATCATAAAATGGTTTGTTCCTACTAATATCACTGAAGTTAGGAGATTTGTTAGGGCATCACAGTACCTATGGAATTTCATAGCATATTTTTTAGTTATAGCTACACCACTCCATGTCATAACAGTGAGTGGTAAGAATCTCTAGTGGGGAAAGAATTAGTATAAATATTTCGCCGAGATGATGAAAGATAAGTCAATCACCAATTCTCACATTTCCTAACTTGCATAATCCCTTCGAAGTGGAGGAAGATGCAAGTTGGTATGTTATGGGAGCAATTTTGATGCAAGGAGGTAAGCCAATATGCTATCATTTTGAGATGTTTCATGGGGGAGTATTAAACTACCCTATCTATGACAAGGAACTCTATGCCCTGGTTCAAGTTGTTAAGAAGTGGAAGCACTATCTGATGGGAACGAAAACCACTATTCACATAGATCACCAACCATTGTAGTATTTGCAGGCCCGAAGTAAGCTTCAATAGATTAGACAATACAAGTGGATAGGGTTTTTGTAGTAATTTCATTTAGTCATCAAGTATGAGAAGGGAAACACTAATAAGTTAGTGAACATGCTTCCAAGGCCACCCACGTCCAAGATTATAGGTTTTGGAACTCTTATGCACATGGAGCCTTTTACCCATGATGCATACAAAGATGCATACAAGGAATATGAGGAATTTATAGAGGTTTTTCAACAACTACATTTCCAAATTCATGTAGAACAAGGTGACTGTAATATTGACTATCATCTCCGAAATGGGTTACTCTACAAGCTAGACAAGCTCTACATTCCTAAAGGTGAAATATTGCATCTTATCATAGAGGCTCACACCTCCAAGGTTGCGAGACATCTTGGTGTTGGGAAGATAGTTGCTAACTTATAAAGCTATGCATATTTCCCCAGAGTGCAAGAAGATGTATCACAATATATTAGAGGATGTATAATTTGTTGTACCAACAAGCCTAGTTATATAAAACAACGTCTATACCATCCCTTACCTATACCCACTCCACCTTGGGAAATCATTTCCATGGATTTTGTGGGTGGTTTACCAATAACTCGAAAGGGACATTGCTATCTTTTTATGGTAGTTGACAAGTTCAACAAGATGTGCATTCTTATGTCTTGTAAAAATACCATCTAAGGACAAGACACAACAAGCATGTTATTTGAACAAGTCTAGGCATACTTTGGGATACCAAGGAGCATCATCTCAGGCATGGATACCATATTTATCAGTGCCTTTTGGACTACACATTGGGAGAAGATGGACACAAAGTTGAAGAGATCTACAACATTGCATCCATGGATAGATAGGTAGACAGAAGTAGTCAACGGTATGTCGGTACATCTTTTAAATATTTATAAATAGAAGCATATGAAGACCTGGGATGAAAATATGATCTATATTCATCACTCTTATAAAAAATCACTCTCCACTTCTACTAGTAAGTCCCCTTTTGAAAATGTCTTGGGGTACTTATCACCTTCATCCTTGGATGTTTTATATGGATAGCAAAGAGGAGAGATGGAAGACATCACGGGAGAAGCGTTGAAAGAAGAGAAATTTGTTGAAAATATTAGACAGATTCATTTTCAAGTACAGTAGACACTGAAGAAGTCATGGGAGAAGTAAAAATCCAAACATGATCAACAGAGAAGCGATAATTCATTTAAAGTGGAAGATATATTTTGGTTATAGTTGAATAAGAAAATACTACAGAGCCTTGGTAAGAATGTCAAGGCTCTATAGTATGGTCATTTTGAGGTGTTGGAGACAGTGGGAGATAATTCCTATAGACTTAGTCTACCCCCATACATGAGCATCTACTCAGTAGTGAATCTAGAGAATTTGAAACTCTATGAGCCTTCCATTTTGGATTAAGAAGTGGAACAAGTCCTACCTACCATAGAGGAGTTAACACCAAATGCTCAAGCAGAGTTGGAAAAAGACATAGTTTTGCAAAGGAAGTCCAAAACTACATGAATGGGGTAGCTTGACCTTTGGCGGATTGGGTTGAATGGATAACTTCCAAGAAAAGAAAAATGGTACTCCAGGGAAAGGCAGAGGAAAAAATTTCTCACCTCATTCAGTGAATATTTTAGGGGACCAAAACCCTCCTTAAATGGGGAGGTGTGATCTAGATTGGATCATCATACAATTTGTCATCTATCTTGGTACTTTTGGGGTGGAAAAAAATGGAGGAATTATCTTGTAGCGCCATTTTAGTGGAAGGTCCCAGTTTGGAAAATTGGGGTCTGAAACCTTCCAGAGCCATTTTGAGATATAAAATAACATCTTTTAGGGTTATAGTGTTCAAAACTTGTGTATACACCCTTGAAAGTGTTCTACACTCCAAGACCTTTCCAACTGTGTGGAAAATGCCTCAATTGGAGCTAGTATGCAAAAGTTATGCCTCCCACAAGTTGACCTACCTTGTTGACCACCATGGTACAAGTGGATGCCACGTCAGCCCCCATTGCCTACATATATGGGGCTATCTACATGTCGACTTTGAAGAAGATTCTATAAGGTCCAAAGCTTATCACTAATTGAGGGTTGAGGAAGTCAAAACCCTAACCCTAAACGACTATCAGGCTATGTTAAATACCAGTCTGCTAGAAGGAGAAGGGGTTCCATTATTTTGTATTATATTTGTTCGATAGTTAAGAGAAACATCCAAGGACTGGTATTTTGAGAGCATAATGGAGGAGGTAAGATATTTTTTAACAGTCGTTCATGACATAATGTCAAACACAACTCCATAATGAGTGTCTCTTTCTTTTTACATCCTTTTCATAATTAAAGAAAAGAGAGCAGTGCATAGGACTCACCTTCTAGCTGGGTTTTATCCCATATTGGATTTCCTAGGATACATCTTGTGTTCAATTATGTGGATGTTGTGTATATTTTTCCTTGTTATTTATTTTTAATATTCAATTACTTTCATAAATTCATGCAAAGCTAGTACTTAATTAATTCAGGATCTAAGGAAAATTAGTCTACACAATCTAATATTTCATAATATTATAAAATCTATTGTGACGAGTAGTTCCAGTGGCATGTTGATGGCAATTTACAAATCATGCTCTTTTTAACCTTTGAAATATTTTTTCTTTTTAAAATTATTAGTAATGTTATGTTGTGTGGCCATGCAACTCTTATGTTTGGGTGCACACACACATTCAAATCCTCAACCTCCGCCACCCACCCTCCCATGGGTGATAATATGAATGATTTTTTCTTTTTAAAATTATTAGTAATGTTATGTTGTGTGGCCATGCAACTCTTATGTTTGGGTGTGCACACACATTCAAATCCTCAACCTCCACCACCCACCTTCCCATGGATGATAATATGAATGTGTATGTTGATTTGTAGTATTATTTTTCTTGGTCACATAACTTTCATGTTTAGGCATACACAGACATTCATATGTTCATGTGTGGCTAAGCTACATAACACTACCAATAATTTTAAAAGGAAAAAATATTTCAAAAGTGAAAAAAGAAAAAAATGTCACATCTATATTAAAGTAGTAGAAGATCTTTACTTTTATCAAAATGATTAAAACCATATTTAAAAAAAAAAAGCATAATAAAGTTATGAGGGTGGGTGGTGAGGGTAAGAATATAAATATGTGTTCGTGAAATAAATGTTCAAATTCATTTGTTACTATTATACTTCAACTAAATATTTATATCTATTAACACTAGCAAAAAAACACATACATGTACTTATATATATATATATATATATATATATAACTTCATTATAGTTTAGTAGAAAATATGGTTTTAGTCATTTTGACAAAACCTATTATCTTTTACTACTTTATTATAAATGTGTGAAACTTTTTTCCCTGGTACTATATATATATATATGTGTGTGTGTGTGTTTGAGTAGTGTTAGTAGTAGTTATAAATATTTAGTTGAAGTATGGAATGTAATAATAGCAATTATGTGAATATGTATGCCACATGTACACATTCATAATGTTATCTTAGGATGAGTGGGTGGTGATAGATACATATATAAATGTATGTATAAAGCCCAAACATGAGAGTTGTGTTGGGATTGGTCTTTAAAAAGAATATTAATGAATAAAGAATGATAAACAAACACACTCGCAATAGTGGAGACAAATAGATATGGGGACAATGGTATTCTCTTTATTGCTTAGCCAAATTCATGGAGAAATGGTTACAAATCCCATCCAAGCATCTCAAAAAATTCAACATTAAAACAAAAAAACACTCAAGTGTTTTTAGGCACATGGAAGACCAAACTAAAAAATAACTACATAAGTGTGTGTTCTCACAACCCAACAAGTTGTACTTAAAAAAAATTACACATATATTTATATCATCACCTCAAGGGAAGGTGGGAGGTGGAGGCTAACCATATGAATCTATGTAAGCCAAAACATGAGATTTGTAGGTGGTAGGCGAAGGGTAAACATATAAATGTGTGTAAGCCAAAACATGAGATTTGTGTGCAAAGCATAATAACACTATTTATAATTTAAAAAAAATATTTTAAAAATGAAAAAAGAAAAAGGTTTTTTACATGTTAAAGTAGTAAAAGATCATAACTTTTGTTCATATGACAAATGATTAAAACAATATTTTATAAGAAAACCATATTGAAATTACATTATGATCATATTCAACCATGTATATATACACAAATGTTTGGTTAATATTAATAACATCTATAAATATAAATATAGTAGAGTTACATTATGGTCATATTCCACTCATATATATATATTATATTAATGGCATTTATAAATATAAAGTTACAATAAGGTCATATTCTACCCATGTATAAAGTTACAATAAGGTCATATTCTACCCATTTTTCCTCTTCCTGAGAAAAAAAAATGTATATACCCAATGCCGCATCATTACAGTGTTTGGCACCATGTCATTTTCATGGTTATACACACAACGACCATGCTAAGAAATCTGATATATTCGGATCTGCTTTGAAAAACGACTTTATATTGCTTGGGCACACTGTTTCCACGTGGGACCGTGTGGTGATCCAGAACTACCCTGTTAGGGCGGAATTAAATACTGCGTCCATCCGACACAGCATTTAACACCGTTCTATGGGGTGGTTATTGATCATGATAACAAATAGGATATGCACTAGCCTAAATGTATGTTCACTAGCCTAAATGTATGTTTTATTTTGATTTGATTATGATAATTAAAAATTAGTTAGAAATTGTAGATTTAAATTTATTTATGTATTTAAAAATGTAATTTAAATAACAGAAAATTGAGATTTTTATTTTGAAAAATGACTTTATATTGATTGAACACATTATTTCTATGTGTAAACAATAATGGTGGTGATCAATAACTAACCTACCTTCAAAGTGCTAAGGGTTGCATTAACATTTATTTTATTGATTGTCAGGTTTGGGTTATAGTTAAAGTGAGTGTTTAAGAGAAAAGTAATATGTATCATGTAGTAAGTCCATCATTGGTAATGTGCTTTTTCTCCTATCAATTAGATGGTAAATAGTATGATATTCAATTGTAAACGATAAATTGTGTGGTATCCAATAGACAAAAGAAGATGGTACATTATCAAAAGAAGATAGTACACTACCAATAATTGACTTAATACAGCAAATAATAAATAATGTGGTATGTAAAATGAGGCTAAAAATATATAACATGCTATGCATCCTTCAATGTTGGGGCAGATGATATACATTGTCTAATATACCCCATTCAATACTGAGATTGATATACCTCATTCAATGCTGGAACAAATGATATATACATCATCTGATATACACCAACCTATATACCTAGGTGATTCAATAATGTATATAATACCCAATACTACAGAATAAATGTTAAGTAGCAAATTGCTTATTACTCATTTACAAAATGATACACTACCAATAATTGATTTAACCACAATGTATAATTTTTTAATTAAAAAAAAAAAAAGGTAAACATTTACTTCTATTATGGCAATAAAAACATGTAGGTACAGTTCCATTATGGCTATTACAACAATAAAAACATGTAGGTACAGTGGGCCACGTTCTCCACGATCTCTCTACGGAAGCTATCGCTTTTAAGCTCCATGTCAGGAGGAAGCAGTGTAAGAGTTGGATCAAGGGACGGTGATTCCATCAGTAGGGTGGTTCGTTCAACACTAATCCAAACGATCGACCTCCTCTACACGATGAGAAATACTGATCAGACGGGCAATGCTTTTGATGAAGGCAACATGCTGCAGCATCATCAGCTCAGAGAGGTTGTTAAGAAAACAAGCGGGGCAGGCAGTTTAAACTACTTGTCTATATCCAAGGAGGAACCTAAGATAACAGATGGAAAACGATCATACGAAGAACCACTGAGTCCAGTCGCCTGCCTGACCACTGGGAGGTTATTCCATAGTTATATCTTAAGCATTGTGGGATTCAAGAAAGATATTGACGTTGTGTCCTTGAAAATTGCACTTCAAAATACTCTGGCGCAGCACCAGAGATTTTCAAGCATTTTAGTCAGTATCCCTTCTCATTAATTTGTTGAAATGCAGATCATATAGTGTAGAGTTGTATATTCCATGATCTTGTGTTGGTTTTTCATATATTACATTTAGTTTGATCTGAAAGTAATGTTCTGATATGCTTTTTGGTTGCAGATAAAGGACAGGCACAATAATTTGAAGTGGTCTCTGAGAGAGGTAGAGATAAATGACCATGTGATTGTCCCCTTCCTTGATCCTTCCTTTACACAGAATCCATGCTTTGTTAATGAATACACAGCTTCTCTTGCAACTGCTCCTCCACTGAATCCATCCAGACCTCTGTGGGAAGTCCATGTCTTGAATGCAAAGTCAGGAGAAGCAGCAGGCAGCCTTGTATTCAGAATCCATCACTCTGTAGGAGATTGTGTGTCTCTGTTGTCTCTTCTTGTTAACTCCACACACAAAGCCTCCGATCCCAAATCCCTACCAACCATTCCAAAACATAACAAGTCCAGATACAAAGAAATATCAGGCACTCTTCAAAATGTTTACAGCTGGCTTGCAGCATTTTGGTTCACATTTTTAACTTCCCTCGATTATGTTGCCACTGTTTTATGGAAGAAAGATGTGAATCCATTGAGAGAAGACGCTACTGAGACGGCCTTTTGTAACTCAAAGCGCCTGGCTCACGTTACTTTCGATATGGTGGATATACTCTCGGTCAAGAAGGCTGTGAACGGAGTACTAATTTCTTTCATATTTGCATGCAAACTTTTTACTAAGTTGTTATAAGTCTGTGTTTATTGCGCTTCTGATGATACAGGATGATCGATTACAGATATTAATGTGTACAACATTTACTGTTGTAGAGTTTGAATGATGTAATGATGGGAGCCATTTCTGCAGGACTTGTCCGTTATCTCACCAGGCGCAAAGCTACACGTGCGTTGCATATATTTAATTTCTTTTGATGATGTTAATGATTGAACCAGTTTATCAATTTATCATACTCCACTCACAATTCTTGCTTACATTATTTTATGAAATTTCTAAGTTCCAGCGAAAACGGCCATAAATAGCGATGCAATCCCAGAGCTTGAATATTGCCTTCCATCAAACTTGCGTGCCAGAGCACTAGTTGCTGTAAATACACGGCGGTCTCCAACGCTCAAGGTAATCCAACCCTCATCGGAAGATATTATTTTATATTTGACAAGCTAGGAGATATATAGATTCACCTTTGGGAAATGCTGACAGAATCTTGCTAGCAATATGAAAAATCCAACGCAAGCAATGTGGGGTAACAAATTAGGGTTTTGGTTGTTCCCGTTACCGATGGTTCATTACGAAGATCCCCTGGATTACTGTCGAGCAACAACAAGTACGTCCACGATTAAAAAGTTGTCTTTCGAGTCCTCGCTCACATTTGCCTTCTCTACATCCATGGCAACCAAGGTATCCCTCCAACATATAGATTTGTTCACATGATATTGATATTGTTAACATGATTGCATTCATGTGAGATTGATCAAACAAAATTTGGAATAGCAGTTGGTGGAGTACATAGCCGATAAGTTAAATACGAGCACAACGTTGTATTTCTCTAACGTGGTTGGACCGGCCGAGGAAATTGAATTCTGTGAAAATCGCGTTATTCACATCATTCCCACCGCATACTTAAACCATTCTGTGAGTATTATCTAGCCTTTTTTGATATTCTCTATATGTATTTCGATTTGTAAAGACATATTGTGAGCCAGTGAATGAATATTGATGCAGTCCATAATGATGCATTTCATAAGCTATGGTGAGAAGGGCAAGCTCATAGCAATGGTCTCCGAGGACGTGGTTCCAGATCCCCAGCAACTTTGCTCAGATTGTGCTGATGCACTGCAACAAATGAAAGAAGCTACTAAAAAATAATATGTCATCTTTATAGCATGCCGAGTTGCAGGCCTATATTGTTAGTAATGAATGAAGAAATGTAATTGATGGCAAATAATATGTATGTACTCTTTATAGCCTATGGAGTTGCAGGCATATATTGTTAGAAATAAATGAAGAAATATAATCCATGGCAGATTGTTACAATGTCTACAGATTTTTTTATGTAGGTAGATAACTGATAGAGTCAATAGATTTTTAACTTGGTAGATAATTGATAGAGTCTTTCATCCAATTCAAATCCAGTTCTGAGAGATTCATTGATCTTTAGAAAACCCCACTTCAATAATATGAAATAGAGAATCAGCTTTCTCTGCATTATGTTTATTTGTTGTGATTAAATTTCTGATTTGGTATCAAAGATTGGTGCGAGAGGCTATGAGGAAGAGGTGTTCTATGGAAAGAGCACACAACAGTGGTAGTTAATGTGAGGTAATTGATATTGCAAATAAATTGCTCTTAATTATTTTTCTATTTAGCCATGTCAAATCTAATAGATTTTTTTTATATAAGTAAGAATTTATATATAAGGAGCCTTCAAAAAACCAGAGTTACAAAGTGTGCAGTAGTGTTGTACTATAATAACTGAACTGTCCTACCGGGAAACTAGTTCAGCCAATCGATGTTGGGATCAAAATGACTACCAGTCTTACAAAAATTGAAAAACAAAGCGAAGAAGTAAACTAAAGTAATAATTAAAACACTAATAGTGGCCTTCATGAGGCCACAAAAGACCCATGTGTTGATCATATACTTGGCTTGTAAACTGGCCAGCCAGGCGGAGAGTCGGCATGGGTTGCAAGGTCCCATGGCTCCTCTTCGACAGCTGCCCCTCTCCATTTCATTTGCTCATGCGTGTCGAAGTCACCCGTTTCCAGTCTGTTGTCTGGCGATGTGCCTCCCACTTTCCTGGGCGCATGCAAGCCCAGTCCTGCTGCAATGTATGCCCCAAGAGTTTCTCCTTTGGTGGGTGTGTATTCCTCATCCATGGCCACGTGCATGGTATGTCTAGAGTCGCCACCTCCTTTGGGAAGCCCTCGTTCACTTGAGTTGTCGGTATGTGTGTGCTTTGTTGCCCTAGTTGCTTCTGGTGTGAAGTGGAAGGGCCCCTGGAAGGTGGAGAGGATTTGGAGGAGCGCAAAGGTCTTCCCATCCAGTAGCTCCAGCCGAAACTGAAGGTCATCCAGGCCCTGTCGAAGCTTGAAGACCAGCCCATAAAGAATGGCCAAGTTATCCTGCAATTGCGAGTCTGGGACTGAATCTAAAAAGGAGTGTGGCCCAGGCTGAGGTTCCTGTAGAAGAGGTGGTGCTTCCAAGGGTGGGCGAGTGGAGGAGGCCTCTGGCGGAGCCAGTGTGTTGGCTGGTGAATTTGGTGGTACTGCAGGAGGCGCCCAAGATGAGGAGGCTCTGTCAAGGATGGGTTCTGAGGGAAAACCGAGCGAGCTATCAGAGAGTGTCAACCCCTCAAATCGGGAAGCGGGAGGGGAGGAGGTGGCGAGTGGTGCTTGTTTAGACTGCGAGGAATGCGAGGAGTGCGCGAGGGACGACCCAGGGGAGGAGCCCGGGGAGGTTGTAGGCACCCGGGCGAGGACCAAATGAGGCCGCTGTGGTTGCCAGGGCGAGCCTCTCCTTGGCTTGCCTCTCTGTTTCGGTATTCTGATGGTCTAGGGGGAGAAGGTGAGCACAGGAAAAGAACCCAGATGGTCGAGGAGGAGCTGGAGAAAAATCTGGTTGCAGGAGAGCACAGCGAAGGAGGGAGGCTAGAATGAGGCATGGCCTCACAGATGATGAAGAAGAAGGCGATTTTGCATGCGCAGAGTAAAGGCGCGTTCAATGAGCATAGCCATGGAGGGGACATCTTGAGAAGGTCAGGCGCACCAGGCTTAATGGCGCCTCGGACGTCGTATGGGGGAGTTAAATGCATGGGGGTGGCGATGGTGCTTGCCACGCTTTAGTCACATGGCATTTGCCATGCTGGCCTCTTCGTGCCTCCTCCAAGTGCCAAGTGTCTCGCACTATCACCCCATCCTGGGGTCTGTCCACTGCTGTGGCTTTTTCAGCGCACTGTTGGAGTATGGGATGCATCGGATTGAGGGAAGTTTGGCACGGGAGTTCCTGTCCTTCCCAATTTGCTCCCAGATTTGCCAGTTCATCCGCAACCTAATTTGCCTTTCTCCTAATGTGTGAGGGGATGAAGGCCTAATTGGGTTGCAGGAGATTCACAATTGTTCTTAGTCCATAGGAGAGTCTCCAGCAAGGTGAGATTCGCTCTGGGTCAGCTCCATTCAATATTTTCCCGAAGAGATTGGTAATGACTAGCGAAACCCCTTCCACAATCATCTTGGTGAAGTTGTGCTCAATTGCTAATTGCAGGTCTCGGGTGAGCCCCCATAACTCAGCAACATTATTCGTAGTGTGGCCTAGGTTGCCTGCATTAATTAGAAGAATACGGCTTCAGTGATCGCGGAAGACCACTCCAAAACCTGCTGCCCGGGGTTACCCTTGGAGGCTCCATCGAAGTTGAGTTTGATGAAGCCTTCCATGGGGGGGGTCTAATACGTGGGGCTTCTTTGAAGAGGTTGAGAGGTGAGGGGGGGGGGGGACAGAATCTGAACTAGATTGACTTTGCAGTGCTGAAGAATAATTTTCTCAGAAGGAGGGCCATTCAGATCCATTGCATGCCAATGTTGTAGCCTGATAGTTTCCAGTATGTTGAGGTGGCTTTGCTTCCAACAGTGTTGCCAAGGGAGCGAATCATTCCTGAAGATTCTTCTATTCCTTTCCTTCCAGATTTGCCAAAGTATAAAGCCTGAGAGAAGTTGCTAGATACGATTGAGAAGGGGTGATTGAAAAGCATTGTCTCTCCATTCTGCTATGGTGTCGATGATACTGTCCCGCTTGTGGTCCGAGGTGCGCATGATCAGCGCACCTTGATCCCAAACTTGACTGGTGTAGTGGCAGGTGTTGAGGAGATGGTTCATAGTCTCGGCTTCTTCTCCACAAAGCATACAGATGGACGGACCAACAAAACCCCTTTTCGAGAGGTTATCCCATGTGAGGATGCTCAAGTGAGTTACAAGCCAGAGGAAGAGACTGATTTTTGGCCAGTGCTTCAAGGCCCATATTTTGTTCCACTCCTTCCTTAGGGGTAACGGATCTTAATGTGTTTTAATGGCATAGGCTTATTTTATGTTGAAGGTGCCCCTTAGCAAGTATCCCCATCGTAGGATGTCCTCCCCTGCCAAAATGGGGATTTTCCTTTTATTGATTTCACTGTGTCAGGGCCGAAGGTCCATGTGTGCCTCTAGATTCAGGTGCTCCTTGTTTGAAATCCAGCCTCTCTATGTGGGCTCTATTGGATTGTCTTGCCAGTAGTCTGCCACTTTTGTCAGGCCCTCCTATGCGGTTGGGATGCTGAAGGTGTCAGCCCAGTCCTCATGCTCCAAAATTGGCCATTGCTGCCACGAATCTTTCCAAAACAAAGTTGTTTTCCCATTTCTAATTTCCCAGAAGGCATGACTTGTGACAAGATGTCGATTCTTCCTGGCTACCATCTAGATTAGGGATCCAGGGTTGTCTCCGTTCCATCTAATCAGGTTCCTCTCCGCCATGTTGGGTGTATATTTCCTTCTCCAAAGCTTGGCCCACAGATCTTGAGGTTTTTTGAGCCATCTCCACCAGATCTTAGCGCTTAGGATTTTGTTCATCACTGGTGGATCCCTTAACCCAAGGCCCCCTTGAGCTTTGGGTTTGCAAATTTTATCTCAGCTGATCAATGCCAGTTTTTTCCCTATTTTAAGTCCTTGCCAGAGGAAATTCCTTTGCAGGTTTTTTATGGTAGTAAGGACAAAGTTTGGGGCTGCGAGAGCAGAAAAGGTATAGACAAGTAGGGCTTGTAGCACGTCTTTAAGTAAAATGAGGCGACTGGGGAGATTGAGGGCTCTGTAGGTCCATGAAGAAAGCCTCTTAGCAAAGGAGGAGAGAAGATTCTCCCACGAACTGTTCCTTAGGGTGTTGTCCAGCAAGGGGATGCCAAGGTATTTGGATGGAAGGGAGCTTCGGGTGAAACCTAGGATTTCAAAGATATGACGTTGAATCGGAGCTGGTGTATTGAAGAAGAAAATCTGGGATTTTTCTTTGTTGAAGTCCAGTCCTGAGGCATCACAAAACGTTTGAAGGATCGAGAGGAAAGAGTGGGCTTCCTTTACTATGGGGGAGCCCATCATCAGGGTATCGTCAACAAATTGGTTGTGGGAGATTGGAGGAGAGATATCATGCAGGGGTAGACCAGTCAACGATTTACTTGCTATAACGGCATGAATAAAGTGACTGAGACCCTCGTCCATGATGATGAAAAGGAAAAGGGATAAAGGGTCCCCTTGTATGATTCCTCTGGAGGGAGAAAAAGGACAAGAAGGGACCCCATTAAACAGGATAGAGAAGAAAGTAGAGGAGGTAAGATTTAGAATCCAATCCACCCAAGTGTGGTCAAAGCCAAAGGCCAGGAGCATTGCACGCATGTAATCCCAACTTAACTTGTCAAAAGATTTGGAAAGGTCCAGTTTTAGAAGCATACCTCGCGTACGGGCCTTCTACAAGGAGTGAATCACTTCATGCTCTAGGATGACGCTGTCCAAGATTTGCCTGCCTTCCACATAGCCCGATTGCTCTAGAGAAATGATCTGGGGTAGGATGTGCTTGATTCGTCTGGCGATCACTTTGGTTAGGAGTGTATAGATGACGTTGCATAGAGAGATGGGTTGAAACTGCTTGGGGTGATTGATCTGCCCCTCTTTGGGAATGAGGGTTAGGAAAGTAGCGTTGAGAGTTGGGAGGACTTGCCCTGAAGATCTAGAGTCTTCAATGATTTCCCAAACCTCTTCCATAATCATCTACCAACAATGATGGAAGAAGTCGCTAGTAAATCCATCCAGTCCCGGAGCATTGCCTTTGGGGGTGTCCTGGAGCGCTTGATCTACTTCCTCGAGAGTGATGGGCCTGAGCAGAGCAGCATTTTGTTCCTGAGTGATTAGGGTGGGTATGTGCTGCATAATCTTGGAAATGGCTTGAGATCTGTTATGTATGGGTTCCGCCAAGAGGTCTTTGTAGTAGGCGACCAGTTCCTTCTCCATATCCTCACGGGAATGGATGAGTTGGCCATTGCTAGAGGTTAGCTGTGTGATTCGATTGGTGTGTTGCCGCTAAAGGGTGGACCTATGAAAAAATTTGGTGTTTCGATCACCCTCCTTGAGCCACTGGATGCAAGATTTTTGTTTCCACAGAATCTCTTCTTGGGATTTCCTGTCTTCCAGCTGTTGGCTTAAAGTTGCTTCCTGGGTTTTGAGGTCATCGGTGAGTCCCTGCTCCCGGATTTGTCTTTGTACAATGCTTATTTGATCCTTCAAATGCTTTTGGGAGGCGAAAATATTGCCAAAGGTTTGCTTATTCCAGAGTCTGAGCTATTGCTTAAGATTCTTAAGCCTTTGCTAGAATTGGTACATCTTGGAGCCGTAAGGTATCTCTTCCTCCCTCCACCACCCATGGAGTTTTTCATGGAAATATGGGTGGCTGAGCCAAAACTGTTTAAACCTGAAGGGTTTTCGACCTAGGGTGGTTGGCACATCCAGCCATAGTTGAATGGTCTACTGATCTGACCCATGAAAATCCATAATGGTTGCCTCGAGAGCTGTGCCTTCCAACATTAAGGAGTCTGATATTAGGAACTGATCTAGTCTGCAAGCTATTTGATGTGTACCAGTTCTTCTGTTTGTCCAAGTGAAGGTGCCATTGGGGGTTTCTAGGTCAATGAGGTCGATGTTATCTATAAGATTTTGAAAATCATTGGATTCATGTTCCAGGTGCTGAGTTCCTCCTTTTTTTTCATCCAGGTTGCGTATCAGGTTGAAGTCGCCCCCTACAATCCATCTGTTGTCCTTGGTTAAGGTAGACAAGTACTCCATATTTCTGAGGAAGGTTTGTTTATCCCTGGTACTGGTAAGTCTGTAGACATTGGAGAGGTGGCCAGGTTTATTGGAGCCAATGAGCCTATAGGGGACCGTGATGGACCTTTTGGTTGCAATGAAAGTTTCCATAATGGTTGTGTTGGAGTTCCAGAGTACAGCTAGGCCTCTGGCTGTGCCTGTGGCCATTGTGGATACCGCTTTCCCTTGCTTCCAACAGTAGGGGAGAAGCTTATCTATGTCTTCAGTAATGCATTTTGTTTCTTGGAGAAATATTATGTCCAGTTTCTCTGCTAAGATCAAATCTCGTAGCATTTTTTGCTTGCTACGCCCGTTGAGACCTCTTATATTCCAAGAGGGGATCTTCATGAGGAGGAGGGGGAGGGGAGAGGGGAAATATGTCCGAGATGAGGTGGATCTGCCCGAAGTTCACCATGAAGTGACCTATCTCTTGTATGAGCTTATTCGTCGACTTCCTTCCTCTTCTCTTTTCATCTTTCTAGGGTTTTCTCTGATCCTTTGGTTGGTTCACTTGTATTCGCAAACCATTGCTAGATCTAGCTGTGGATCCGGATGAGGAGTTAAGGAATACCTTGTGCACTTTTAGTAGTTGATATGGGGGTATGGTGTACAGTTTCTGGTGTCGGTATGCATGTTGCAGATGTTCCAGGTCCACAATTGCTAGTTCTTGCTCATCGAGGTCCATCTCGGCATCCCCCTCCACTGTTTCCAGGTGATCCTCTATTCGAGTTGTGGGGTCTGTTGATGAAATGTTTGGATTCGTCTCCGGGATTGATCCCTCTTTCCCTTTGCCTTCTTGCTGGGGTAATTCCTCAGTCTGCCCCTCTTTGGGGTCTGAGGGGTTCTCCGGTTGATCCTGTAGGACCGCATATTTGTTGTTGGTGGACAGATCTTTACTTTCCTGGGTTGCCTTCTTTCTTCCTCCTTGTTTGCGCTTTCCAGGTGCGTGAGCGAAGCCATCCTTGTCTTTTCCGCCATCTGAATTCCCCTCTTTGTTTGTGGCATTGAGGGGGCATTCTCTAAAGAGCTGCCCATGCTCATGGCATTTCCTACATCTGAACGAAATATGCTCATAGTCAATGGTTTGCAACCAGTCCTCATCATGGTATTCTAGGATTATGGATCCCAGGAGTGGCTTGGCTATATTCAGGTATACACAGATGCATGCATATGAGGTGTATTATCTTTTCTTAGTGGCCTTCGAAGATTTGACATAGATGCCAATGGTGTTACCTATGCCTGCAAAGATCTCCTCTAGCCAGAATTCCTGAGGTAGGGAATATAGTCTGATCCACACTGGTGCATGTGCGAAGTCTTCCGTCTCAGGGCTAAATTTCTCTGTCCAGAACCTCAAGAAGAGTCTTGCTGAGTTGAAAAATTACGACCCTCTGTCAAAAATGCGGTTTTGGTCCTCGAGGTTGTGCAGGATGATGGTGAAGAAACCCTTGGAGCCCATTTTCATTTCATAATGTCCTTTGGGCTTCCACCAGTGTTGTATCCATTTGACCAGGTCTTGTTTCGAGGGCCAGAGCCCTAAAAATTTACCTACTAAGGCATAATCTCTCATATATTGCTTCTACTCCTCAATGCAGGGAGAACTTACAATGTATTTTGGGGCCTGTGGTGCTTGTGGGATACACTTGCCTGGTAGCCATGGCCTTGACGCATTTGCGGGTGATGGCTCTTTCCTTGAATCAATGTCCATATCCTTGTCTTTGAAGGTTCCTTTGGCCAATAATTTAGATTGTAGATCGAGGGGAGGTTTGAAGGTGGGCCGCTTAGAGCTTTCTCCCATGCTTCCATTCATCGTTTCCTGGTTGTATGTGGGGCCTCTCGGTCCTCCCTCCTTCAGAGGCATGCGCCCCAATGGGGCGAGCAATTGTATCAAAGAAGAAGAAACCCTAAACCCTAACTTGGTGCTGCAACTCTCACATACTTTCTAATACATGCATCAATTTTGACAATCAAAGTCAAATCTAATAGATTCTTATCTAAAAGAAGAAAATAACTTAAATGGACTGAATTATATAAATTGAAAGTTTGATATGTACACTTCGTTGAAAGGATACAATGCATGGACAATTGTGAGTGAAATTGAAGCTGAAGCTAGGCCAATGGCCCCTACAGCCTCAATTCAAGATTGGGAGAAAAGAGAAACCAAGGCAAAGGTTCTTTTGAAAATCCATGTGAAAGACATTATCAATCATGATATATGATAATGCAAAACATCAAGTGAGACATGGGAAACATTAAAAGGTTTTTACAAACAGTAAATAGAAATAGAGTGGTATTTTTAAAGGGAAAGTCGTTTTCAATTAAAATGGAAGAAAATGAAAATATTATTGATTATCTATCTAGAATTAAAAATTTAAAAGATAAGTTGGGTAATATTGGTGATGAAGTATCAAGTAGTGATCTAGTTACTGTAACATTAATGTTATGTTGCATGAATATCAAGTATTTATCACTAGTCTTGTAGCAAGAGAGAAAGCACTTCCATTCAATGACTTGACAAAGATCCTTATGCAAAAAGAGTAAAGGAGGAAGAGTGTAGATAGCATATTTTTCAAAATTTAGATCAAGTTTTGATGGATAAAGGCAAGAAACCATACGAAGGAAATCCATAGGTAAGAAACAAAGGAGAAAAACTTGAAGTGAAACTATATCAAGGTGGGGTTTCATCAAAGGCACCTACCAGTGTGAAGAAGAATGCTACATGTAACTATTGTGGCAAGTTTGGATACTATGTTTATGAATGTAGGAAAAATAAGTTTAATGAGTCCAAATATAGAAGACAAGAAGGGAACTTTGTTGATATAGAAGCATAGGCAAGTGATGATGTCAAAAATATGAAGTCATTTATTTTAGATCTATCCTATGAACATAAATAGATGATTGTAACAGATAGTTCATATTCAAGAGAATTTATTCATATGACTTGTAATAGAGATTGTTTTAAAACCTATCATGAGAAAACTAATGGTGCTAAAATCTATCTAGGTGATGATAGATTTCATGAAATAAAAGGATATGGTGTATATGTAAATTTTCCAAATTGTCATTTGAAACAAACAAAAAAATGTAATGTATCTGTCAATGATTAAGAAAAATCTAACCTCAATTTATAATCACAGATCAAAGTTTGAAAGTTGAATTTGTTAAGTCAGGTTTCCAAGTGAAGGATATCCAAAATCACTAAAAAGTCATAGTAGAAGGAATGAGAATGGAAGGCCTATACAAACTTGATGTTATGGTTGAGAGACATCAATCTTTGTTATCTATAAGTGTGTCTACAGAACAACTTTGGCACTTAAGGTAAGGACATTTAAATCTCAAAGATCTAGTTTTACTTCAAAGAAAAGATATGGTGAAAGGTCTTCCAATTTTTTTTAAGAATGAGCATATTGAATGTGAAGGTTGTACCTTGAGAAAACAACATAGAAATGTGTTTCCAATGAAGACAAATAAATGGAAAATATTTTTTCTTGAATTAGTGCATATTAATGTATGTGGGTCAATGCAAACTAAATTACGTGGGTAAGCTTCTTACTTTCTTATATTCATTTATGATGGAACCAAATTCATATAGGTTTTTTTTTTTTTTTAAAGGTAATAGTTTTCAATACTTTAAAGAGTTTAGAAATTTGGTTGAAAAACGGATAGGTAAGCATATCAAGATCCTTAAAGTACCAAAGACAATGGAATTTAGAAATAATGCACAGTTCCACATACCCCTCAAAAAAATGGTGTGGTTGAGTGGATTAATAGAACCATCGTAGAGTGTGCTAGAAGCATACTCAAATGTAAGAATCTCTCTAACATTTTGGGCTAAAAATGTAAGTACATCTGTGTATTTACAAAATAGAAGTCCAAACAAGTTTTTAGAGCATAAAACTCCTTATGAAGCATTCAATGGATATATACCAGTTGTTAATCATCTGAGAATTTTTGAGAGTAAAGAATTTTCTTACATCCCAAAGAAAGATAGAAGGGAACTTGATGCAAATTAGTCAAATGTATGTTCATAGTGTTAGCACTAAAACCTTCTATTAAAAAATTATATTTTATTGTCCTAATCGTAAATTAGTTTTGGGTTGCAAAACATCTAAAAACTCTAATCAATTCATTTATGAAGGTTTTCAAAATTCTGTAGAGAAATAGCTAGGTTTTATCATAAAGGGCGCTACAATAATTACAACTAAAAGGCGTTACAGAATGTGCTCTAATTCTACAACAAAAATATAGCAATGATAATATTAAGGTGTTGTAGAATGTAAGTGATTTTAAACACAACAGTGCTGAATTTTAGAAAGTTGTGATGATTATATGATGTGGTTATGCTCGTCTCAAATCAAAATTACATCCAAATATTCAAGAAAAGATTCCTAATCAACATTGATCATGTGAATATGAGATGCGAGGCAAGATGATATCACGGGATTGGTCCAAGTGTTGTAAGTTCTTTGAATCGCAGATCGTGCGTCAGGTTTTTCTGCAGCAAGATATTTGTAATTATTATTACTTACTTGGATGTTATTTGGAATTTAGTCATATATGGTTCAAAATTCATAAAGCATTTTTAAACTTCCTTTCCATTCTGAAGCATGATTTCTTTGAGTGTTGGTGCCAAGTGTTTTCACAGCAAAGTTTCAGAACGAGATTTTGCAGCATTTCTCAGCTCACAGGAAAATGTCTCTGCATAAAGGGGGACATATCATTTTCCATGAACCTAAAGGAATTGAAATTCTAGAGGATTACCCTCAATACAAGAATAAATTTGTTGAAGTTGGATGGTTTTATTTCTTTCATAAGTTACAAGGATATAATAAGCAGGTTGCTCGTGCATTCACTGAAAAGTTTGATGGGAATGAAGCAAATATTGGTAATCTGACAGTTCGGGTCATCAAGGAATCCATAGAAACAGTATGAAGTCTACCTATTGAAGGTGTATGTTGGTTCAAAAATAAGGAAATTTTAGTTTCTAACTGTAATCAGTTTCTTAAAGAGAACTTTCAAAGTCATGATTGGAGGAAAAGGATTCCCAGAACCTAAATTAAAGACGAGTGGAGTGAACTCTTAAGGATGGTGCATAAATATATCACCAATGAAGGCAGATATTCCACTGTCTATTTATATCAAATGAGTTTTTTACTGCATTTTAGTGGAAAATCTAGGATGAACCTGTCATATTTTTTTATTGAAAAGCCTTTCAAAAATGGCTTCCAAGATTCAAGCTAAGCCAAAGGGTTTACAAGATAGTGTTTTCCACCAATATTTAATTAAATTATTGATTATAGAGGAATTAAGGAAGGTTAACAGGTCTTGGAACCATTTTATGTTCTATTATGGATTTGAATCTAAAGTCAATGAGCTTCAAGAACCTGAAATAGCCACCCCTAATAAAAAAAACAAAAACACCAAGGAAAACTAAGGATAATAAAGAGGGGAATTCAGACACTCAACAATAAACTGGAACTTCTTCCAAGAAGACTAGGTCAAGTAAAAAAGCATCTAAATATGAAACAAAGAACACATCAAAGAGGAAGATAGATTTTCCTCCTGGAAAATGAAAAGAGACTCCTCAAGTAAATTAGGTTTATACTAGAACAAGAAGAAGGAAAATCGCAATTTCAAAATCAACAATTGAGTCATATTCATTTGAACCTGAGGCTAAAAATATAAATCTAGAAATGAAATAATCTCCAACAGTTCAAAAGGATGAATAAAAGTCAAATAATATGAGAAAGGGTACGAAGAAAATACAAAGTTCAAAGCATGGAAGGAGACCTCACGACATACCTACAAATAAATTTAGACTCAAGGCTAAGTTAGTTTTTGACCCTTTTTTGAAAAAGGATACAATTATTGTAATTGGTGATCTTCCAGTAGAAAACAAGAAGAAATCTCAAAAACCTCAGTCATCAAAAAAAGTATCCAAAGATGTAAAGAAATAGAGAAGTTCAAATATTAAAAGAGTCAAAGAAGTGGAGAAATTGGAGTTAGAACAAAAAGTTGAAGTTTTATAAGTACCAATTTCATTGGTTCCTAACATTCTAGAAATATATGTACAAGAACAAATGCCTATAACAACTCTAGACAAAGGTAAACATATTTTGAATCTACCATATTCTAATGTTGATGATTATGACACAGGAAATGATGATTGTCATAAGGAGGCAGAGCATTCTAGAGCTACAAATCAACAACAATCAAAGGCCAAAGAGAAACATGATAAGCACAATAACACAAAGACCCTAGATATCCTTACAAAAGTTTCCCTACAATATTGAGAGAAAGTATTAGGGTTTTGAAGATTCATAAATTTTGCAGCAACTATCCATAAGAATAGCTGCAATTTTTCATTTTGCATGCTAGCTTTGAATTTTCTCAAGATTTTTGTGAATATTATCTCATATAATTTTAAGTTACATATTCCTAAACTAGTTTACATCGAATATTTTCTCAAGTAAAGGGTTAGAAGATGAGGTTGTGTTAACTATAATATCCCTAAAAAATTGGATCTCAAATTAGGATTAGATAATTATGTTGACTATTGTAAATTTTTGTAATTGTCATTAGGTAGGATCCGGTCCACTGTAATAGGATCTGAAATTTGAATTTCTTCTCTATTTTATATATATACAAGGGAAGATGTAAAAGGAAAAGAGGGGTGTTCCTTCAGGGAAGCCTGGAGGTTTAGGTTTTTGGGATTTTTGGGAAAATATAACATATTTTTCAGCTATAGTTACACCAGAGTCACTATTGGGGAAAGAATTAGTACAAATATTTCGACGAGATGAAATGAAAGATCAGTCAAGCACCAGTTCTCACATTTCCTAACTTGCATAATCCCTTCGAAGTGGAGGCAGGTCCAAGTTGGTATGTTATGGGAGCAATTTTGATGCAAGGAGGGAAGGCAATATGCTATCATTTTGAGATGTTTCATGGCAGAGTATTAAACTACCCTACCTATGAAAAGGAACTATATGTCCTGGTTCGAGCTGTTAAGAAGTGGAAGTACTATCTGATGGGAAAGGAAACCATTATCCACATAGATCACCAACCACTGTAGTATTTGCAGGCCCAAAGTAAGCTTCAACATACTAGACATTACAAGTGGATAGGGTTTTTGCAGTAATTTCATTTATTCATCAAGTATGAGAAGGAAAACATTGATAAGTTGGCAGACATGCTTCCAAGGTGTTACACATTATTTTGGTCACCCCAGTGATCCACTGATAACATGTGTTCATGTTCCCATGAAAAGATAAAAAGAGTCTTTCTCCATGAGGAAAGTGATTGGCTTTCTCTTCTCAAAAACCATATTAAGGAAGGTCGTCGCAGGCTGCACTATACATAGGGTGCGACGATGCCTGATCGTCACCCCTGCTCTAAAGCTAGGTTGCAACATCTCTTCAAGCTACACTACACCTAGGGTGCGACGATGTCAAAAGCTAAGAAAAGGTCAAGTTTCACGAATGTTGTAGAAGGGGATCTTCTAGAAGATGAGGTGACCTCCAAACGGTTTGGATCTTACTTGCTTATCTAATTTGGTGGGATCATCCTAATCTCCTCAACCATCTCTCCTTCACATTATATAAAGAGGGATCTCTCATGGAAAAGGCTAACGTTGAATAGGCTAAGAATTGGATAAGGAATTCTACTTCATCTCATACTTGAGAGCTTCATTTCAGTTCATCAAGTCATTGTGGATCTTCTTCATTCAAGATTGGAGCAAGTGTGTGTGTTGGAGAAAAGGGCCATCGAAAGGGGACCTTGCGACATCAAGGCTTTGGTTGTAATCTCCATTTTCATTTTAATATTATACAACAATATGTTTCTTTCCCATAAAACTAGTCTTGTTTTATTGTATGATTCCTTGATCACATACATAGGTTCTTGTTGAGTTCATTATATTTCTTTCACTTTGGTTGGCTTATGTTCCCTTGCAGATTCTGGAGTGGATCTAGGATGGCAACGGCAAGAGGAAGTGACATTTAAATGGTATTGTGTCTATCTCTTGTTAAATAGTAAACTCAATAGTTATAGCTTAGGGAAAGCGTCATATTCTTTTATGTTTTGTTCTAGTTCCGGGTGGATCTAGGGAGATCTGTTTGTATCTGCATTTACCGATTAATCCCATAACACAAGGCCACCCACATCCAATATTATAGGTTTTGGAACTCTTATGCACATGGAGCATTTTACCCATGTGCATACAAAGAGACATACACAAAATATGAGGAATTTAAAGAGGTGTTTCAACAACTACATTTCCAAATTCATGTAGAACGAGGTGACTGGAATGTTGACTATCATCTCCAGAATGAATTACTCTACAAGCTAGACAAGCTCTACATTCCTAAAGATGAAATATTTCATCTTATTAGAGAGGCTCACACCTCCAAGGTTACAGGACATCTCGGTGTTGGGAAAATAGTTTCTAACTTACAAAGGTATGTGTATTGGCCCAGAGTCCAAGAAGATGTATCACAATATATCCGAGGATGTATAATTTGTTGTACCAACAAACCCGGTAATAGAAAACAACATCTATACCATCCCATACCTATACCCACTCAAACTTGGGAAAGCATTTCCATGGATTTTGTGTGTGGTTTACCAATAACTCAAAAGGGACGTGACTATCTGTTTATGGTAGTTGTCGACAGGTTCAATAAGATGTGCATTCTTATGCCTTGTAAAAATACCATCAAAGGACAAGACAAAACAAACATGTTCTTTGAACAAGTCTAGGCGTACTTTTGGATACTAAGGAACATCATCTCAGACATGGATACTAAATTTCTCAGTGCCTTTTGGACTACACGTTGGGAGAATATAGACACAAAGTTGAAGAGATCTACAACATTCCATCCATAGATATATGGGTAGATAGAAGTAGTCAACGAGATGTTGGTACATATTTTAAAGATTTATAACTAGAAGCACCCAAAGACCTGGGATGAAAATATGATCTATATTCATCACTCTTATAACAAATCACTCCACACTTCTACTAGTAAGTCCCCTTTTGAAACTTTCTTTGGGTATGTATCACCTTCGTTCTTGGATGTTGTGTGTGTATAACAAGGAGGAGAGAGGGAAGAAATCACAGGAAAATCCTTGAAAGCAGAGAAATTTGTTGAAAAGATTAGACAGATCCATTTGCAAGTACAGGAGACACTAAAGAAGTAACAGAAGAATTATAAAGCTAAACATGATCAACAAAGAACCAATAAGTCATTTGAAGTGGGAGATATAGTTTGGTTATAGTTGAATAAGGAAAGACTACACGGCCTTGGTAAGAAGATCAAGGTTGTGCAGTATGGTCCTTTTGAGGCGTTGGAGATGGTAGGAGATAATGCCTATAGACTTAGTCTACCCCCATACATGAGCATCTACTCAATACTGAATCTAGAGAATCTGAAACTCTATGAGCCTTCCATGTTGGATTAAGAAGTGGAGCAAGTCCTACCTACCATAGATAAATTAGCACCAAATGCTCAAGCAAAGTTGGAAAAAGACACAGTTTTGCAAAGGAAGTCCAAAACTACATGAATGGGGTAGCTTGACCTTTTTCACATTGGGTTGAAAGGACAACTTCTGGGAAAAGAAAAATGGTACTCCAGGGAAAAGGCAGAGGACAAATTTCCTCACCTCATTCAACAAATTTTTTGGGAACCAAAATCCTCCTTAAATGGGGAGGTATGATCTAGATTGGATCATCATACAATTTTTCATCTATCTTGGTACTTTTTGGGTGGAAAAAATGAAGGAATTGGCTTGTAGGGCCATTTTAGTGGCAGGTCCCAGTTTTTAAAATTGGGGTCCAAAACCTTCCAGATCCATTTTGAGACATTAAATGACATTTTTTTTTAGGGTTACATTGTTAAAAACTAATGTACACACCCTTGAAAGTGTTCTACGCTCCAATACCTTTCCAAATGTGTGTAAAATGCCTCAATTGAAGCTAGTATGCAAAAGTTATGCCTCCCGCAAGTTGACCTACCTTGTTGACCACCATGGTACGAGTGGATTCCACGTCAGCCCTCATTGCCTACAAATATGGGGCTAGCCACACGTGGACTTTCAAGAATATTCTATAAGGTCCAAACCTTATCACTACTTGAGGGTTGAGGAAGTAAAAAACCTAACCCTAAATGATTATTGGGCTATGCTAAATATTGGTATGCTAGGAGGAGAAGGGATTCCATTTGTTTGTATTGTATTTGTACCATAGTTGAGCGGAGCATCCAAGGAGTGGTATTTTGAGAGCATAATGGAGTAGGTAGGAGATTTTGTAACAATTTCTCATGACACAATGTCAAACACAACTCCATAATGAGTGTCTCTTTCTTTGTACTTGCTTTTCATAACTAAAGAAAAGAGAGCACTACATAAGCCTCACCTTCTAGCTGGGTTTTATCTCATATTGGATTTCCTAGGATACATCTTGTGTTTAATTGTGTGGATGGTGAGTATATTTTTTCTTGTTATTTCATTTTAATATTCATTTATTTTCATAAATTCAAGCAAATCTAGTAATTAATTAATCTTGGATCTAAGGAAAATTAATCTACATAGTCTAAGATTTCATAATATTATAAGATATGTTGTGATGAGTTGTTCCAGTGACACATTGATGGAAATTTACAAATCATGTTCTTTTTAACCTTTGAAATATTTTTTTATTTTTAAAATTATTAATAATGTTACGTTGTGTGGCCATGCAACTCTTATGTTTGGACACACACATTCATATCCACAACCTCCACCACCCACCCTTCCATGTTTGGACACACACATTCATATCCACAACCTCCACCACCCACCCTTCCATGGGTAATAATATAAATGTGTGTGTTTATTTGTAGTATTATCTTGCTTGGCCAAATAACTCTCATGTTTAGGCATACACACATTCATATATTCATGTGTGGTTAAGCTACATAAAACCACCAATAACTTTAAAAAGAAAAAATATTTCAAACAAAAAGGGACAAAAATTTGGCATCTATATTGAAGTAGTAAAGATCTTTACTTTTAATCAAATAAATAAAACCATATGTTTTTAACAAACCATAATAAAGTTATAAGGATAGGTGGTGAGGGTAAAAATATAAATACGTATATTGAAGTAGTAAAGAATCTTTACTTTTATCTAAATAATTAAAACCATATTTTTTTAAGAAACCATAATAAAGTTATAAAAGTAAGTGGTGAGGATAAGAAAATAAATATGTGTTGATGGAATAAATGAAATAAAAGATCTTCACATTTATTTGTTACTATTAATTTACTTCAACTAAACTAAATATTTATAACTATTAACACTGGCCGAGCGTATATATATATATATATATATATATATATATATAGTTGAAGTATGGAATATAATAATTGTATTTATGCCACGTGTGTACATTCATATTGTTATCTTAGGATGGGAGGGTGTGGCAAATACATATATAAATGTATGTATAATGTTTAAACATGAGAGTTGTGTTGGGATCGAAGTTTGCAAGAGAGATATTAATGAACATATCTTACGATGGGAGGGAAGGGTGTGGCAAATATATATATATAAATGTATGTATAATGTTTAAACATGAAAGTTGTGTTAGGATCGAAGTTTGCAAGAGAGATATTAATGAATATAGAATGATAAACAAACATACATATAATAATGGAGACAAATAGATATGGGGGCAATGGTATTATTTCTATTGCTTAGCTAAATTTGTGGAGAAATGGTTACAAATCTCATTGAAGTACTTTAAGAGCTTTAACATTTAAACAAAAAACACTTGAAAGCGTTTTTAAGCACACGGAAGATTAAACGCTTAAAAAACCAACCACAAAAATAACTACATGGGTATGTGTTGTCACAACCCAACAAGTTGTGCTTAAAATGAAAAATTACACACACATGTATATCCTCACCTCTAGTGAGAGAGGGTGGGAGATGGAGGGTGATCATATGAATGTGTGTAAGCCAGAACATGAGATTTGTGTGCAAATCATAGTAACACTACTCACAATTAAAAAACCTTCAGGGAGGGAGGGAGGTGGAGGGTGAACATACGAATGTGTGTAAACCAAAACATGAGATTTGTATGCAAAGCATAATAACACTACTCACAATTAAAAAAAAAAAAAATTTAAAGATGGAAAAGGAAAAAATGTTTTTCACAATAAAAAACAAATTTTAAAGATGGAAAAGGGAAAAATGTTTTTCACATGTTAAAGTAGTAAAAGATCATAACTTTTGTCAAAATGATTAAAACTATATTTTATAAGGAAACCATAATGAAATTACATTATGGTCATATTACACCCATGTATATATACACAAATGTTTGGTTAGTATTAATGACATTTATAAATATATAGTTGGAGTGTAATAATAACAAGCATGTGAACATTTAATTCAACAATGAACTTTTATATCTTCACCCCTTTGAAGGAAAGGTGGCGGGAGTTTACGAATATATGAACGTGTAGTTTGAACATTAGACTTTTTGGAGTTTTTATGGGCATATTTTCCAATGAATTTTTCCTAAAATCCGGCCAAAATTTGTTGGAACTCCATATTTGAGTGATTGAGTATGTATGAATCGAGTGCCTGAAGGGTTTTTCATGGTGTTGAATCCATTTATGCATTCAAAAATGCAATTTAAATAATAGAAAATGGTGATTTCACAAAGATCTGATTCGTCGGATTCCGATGAAAAAGTTCAAAAAGTCGAATGTTTAGACAACGCCATATATGAACATTATCTTTTACTATTTTACGACAACATAGATGTAAAACTTTGACCCTTGTTACTTTTAAAATAACTCATTTTTTTAAAACTCTAGACCCATCTAACTATGGTTCTACAAAGCGTTGAGAGGGATCAAATCCCTTGAGGCCCTTTGTTGATTTTTTTTATTGAGTGTAGTTTTTTTTTTTTTCATTTAATTTAAAGCCGACATAAGAAATTCAATTCATTTATTTAATATTGTTTGGGACAAACGGACACATCCCTCCCACCCAGGCTGTAGAAATGCACCTCTCGGCACAATTATTAATATTGTTATGTTGCTTAGTCACTTAATTTTTTTATTTAAGTATATCATACACATACATATCCTCACATTCATCATCCACCTTCCACAAAATGAATAAAAACATAAAAGAAAATAAATATATAAATGTGTATATATATGTATATACTCAATGCTCAAACATTAACCTGTGTGACTAAACAACATAACACTACTAATTAAAAATAATATTTTACACATTAAAAATATAAAATACCTATATTATATAGTAAAATATCATAACTTTTATTGAGGTAACTAAAACCATGTTTTAAACCAAAGTTATAATCTTTTTGAAAATTTTTAAAATTATTAAAACTGTTATGTTTCTTTATCTCACAAATCTCATGTTTTTTTTAGCCCCGTGGGATAGTACAATTGGTGAGACGTGCACACATTCTCGGAACAGAGAGATCACAAGTTCAATCCTCGTGTCCCTCGGGTTGTGTTTTAGCACCCTTACCATCCACAAACATGGGTAAGTATTGGTAAATTTCCTTGGGCACATTGTTTCTAGACAATAACCATTGGTGTGGACCGTGTGGTGATCGATAACTACACTGCCCGGACGACATTAAATGTGGTGTCCATCTGGCTAAGAAATTGAAAAATGGCTTTATATTTCTTGGGCACACTATTTCCACGTGTAGACAATAACCATTGGTGTGGACCATGTGGTGATCTATAACTACCCTGCCCAAGCGACATTAAATGGTGCTTCCATCGGACACTAAATGTTGCTTCCATCACACACAACTGTGGGGTGGTTATCGACCATGCTAAGAAATATATATTGTAGTCTAAAGGAATGTTCTACTTTGACTATGATAATAAATAGGATAATGCCAATAAATAGGATAATGCCATCACACACAACTGTGGGGTGGTTATCGACCATGTTAAGAAATATATGTCGTAGTCTAAAGGAATGTTCTACTTTGACTATGATAATAAATAGGATAATGCCAATAAATAGGATAATGCAGTAGTGTATTGAATTTTTTTCTAAAGTGGGAATTATAGATTTGAATTTATTTGTGCATTCAAAAATGCAATTTAAATAATAGAAAATTGAGATTTTTACTTCACTATTTCCATGTGTAGACAATAATGGTGGTGCTACCTTTCTGCATCAACATTTCTTTTATTGATTGTTTTGAAATGTAGTTGAAAGTAAGTCAGTACTTAAGAGTATTGATTTTATTTTTTTTAAATTTAGTAAAAATTGTGAGAATTATAGATTTGAATTTATTTATGCATTTAAAAATGCAATTTAAATAATAGAAAAAATGCAATTTAAATAATAGAAAAATGAGATTTTTACTTTGAAAAATGACTTTATATTGATTGGACACACTATTTCCATGTGTAGACAATAATGGTGGTGCTACCTTAACTTTAAGTGTTGCATCAACATTTATTTTATTGATTGTCAGGTTTGAATTGTAGTTGAAAGTAAGTGGGTGTTTAAGAGAAAGATAATACCAATAAATAGGATAATGCACTAGTCTATTGAATTTTTTTCTAAAATTTAGTAAAAATTGTGGGGATTATAGATTTGAATTTTTTTATGCATTCAAAAATACTTAAATAAAAAATTGAGATTTTTACTTTGAAAAATGACTTTATATTGATTAGACACACTATTTCCATGTGTAGAGAATAATGGTGGTGCTACCTTGATTTTAAGTGTTGCATCAACATTTATTTTATTATTGATTGTCAAGTTTGAATTGTAGTTGAAAGTTATTTTATTATTGATTGTCAAGTTTGAATTGTAGTTGAAAGTTATTTTATTATTGATTGTCAAGTTTGAATTGTAGTTGAAAGTTATTTTATTATTGATTGTCAAGTTTGAATTGTAGTTGAAAGTTATTTTATTATTGATTGTCAAGTTTGAATTGTAGTTGAAAGTTATTTTATTATTGATTGTCAAGTTTGAATTGTAGTTGAAAGTACTAAGAGAGAGATAATGCTAATGTCATACTCTATTGAATTTTTTTTTTTAAATTTAGTTAGAAATTGTGGGAATTATAGATTTGAATATATTTATGCATTCAAAAATGTAATTTAAATAATCGAAAATTGAGATTTTTACTTTGAAAAATAACTTTATATTGACTAGACACACTATTTCCATGTGTAGACAATAATGGTGGTGTTACCTTGACTTTAAGTGTTGCATCAACATTTATTTTATTGATTGTGAGGTTTGAATTGTAGTTGAAGTTAAGTCAATGTTTAAGAGAGAAGTAATAGGTATCATGTAGTAAGTCCATCATTGATAATGTTCTTTTTCTCCTATAAATTAGATAGTAAATAGTATGATATTTAATTTTAGATAATAAATTGCGTGGTATCTAATGGACAAAAGAAAATGATACATTATCAATAAACAGAAAAAGATGATACACTACCAATAATTAACTTAATATAATAAATAATAAATAATGTGATATACAAAATAAGGCTAGCAAGATATAACCTACTATGCAACAATCAATGTTAGGGCAAGTGATATATTCTACTTTTAATATATCTTTTTATATATATTTCAGTGATCCAACAATATATATAACACCTATAACCACATCATTGAATTAAATGTTGATAGCAGATTGCTTATTTATTGCTATCCTGCAAAATGATACACTACCAATGATTAATTTTAACCATCATATATACTTTTCTTGAAAATTAAAAAGAATGGTAAACATTGACTTCCATTATGGCTAGTACAAGAAGAAAACATGGATGGAGTTCAGTGGGCCACGCTCTCCACGATCTCTCTCCGGAAGCATCTAGAAAACATGGATGGAGTTACAGTGGGCCACGCTCTCCACGATCTCTCTCCGGAAGCATCTGAAACATATAAGTTGGATTTCGTTCAACACTAATCCAAACGATCGACCTCCTCTACACGATTGGAAATACTGATCAGAAGAGCACTGCTTTTGATAAAGGCAACATGCTGCAGCATCATCAGCTCAGAAAGATTGTTAAGAAAACAAGCGGGGAAGGCAGTTTAAATTACTTGTCTATATCCAAGGAGGAACCTAAGCTACCAGATGGAAAACGATCATACGAAGAACCACTGAGTCCAGTCGCCTGCCTGACCACTGGGAGGTTATACCATAGTTATGTCTTAAGCATTGTGGGATTCAAGAAAGATATTGACGTTGTGTCCTTGAAATCTTCACTTCAAAATACTGTGGCGCAGCACCAGAGATTTTCGAGCATTTTAGTCAGTATCCCTTCTCATTAATTTGTTGAAATGCACATCATTTAGTGTAGAGTTGTATATTCCATGGTCTGATCTAAAAGTAATGTTCTGATATGTTTTTTGGTTGCAGATAAGGGACGGGCACAATAATTTGAAGTGGTCTCTGAGAGAGGTAGAGATAAATGACCATGTGATTGTCCCCTTCCTTGATCCTTCCTTTACACAGAATCCATGCTTTGTGAATGAATACACAGCTTCTCTTGCAACTGCTCCTCCACTGAATCCATCCAGACCTCTGTGGGAAGTCCATGTCTTGAATGCAAAGTCAGAAGAGGCAGCAGGCAGCCTTGTATTCAGAATCCATCACTCTCTAGGAGATTGTGTGTCTCTGTTGTCTCTTCTTGTTAACTCCACACGCAAAGCCTCTGATCCCAAATGCCTACCAACCATTCCAGAACAGAACAAGTCCAGAGACAAACAAATATCAAGCACTCTTCTGACCGTTTACGGTTGGCTTGCAGCATTTTGGTTCACATTGTTAGCTGCCCTTGATAATGCTGCAACTGTTCTATGGAAAAGGGACGTGAATCCTTTGAGAGAAGATGCTACTAAGACGGCATTTTGTAACTCAAAGCGCCTGGCTCACGTTACTCTCGACATGGTGGATATACTCTCGATCAAGAAGGCTGTGAACGGAGTACTAATTTCTTTCATATTTGAATGCAAACTTTGTACTAAGTTGTTATAAGTCTCTGTTCATTGCGCTTCTGATGATACAGGATGATCGATTACAGACATTAATGTGTAAACATTTATTGTTGTAGAGTTTGAATGATGTTATTATGGGAGCCATTTCTGCAGGACTAGTGCGTTATCTCAGCAGGCGCAATGCTACACGTACGTTGCCTCTATTTAATTTCTTTTGATGTTAATGATCGAACCCATTTATCCATAGCCATTTCCATATTCAACTCAGAATTCTTGTTGCCATTATTTTATGAAATTTCTCAGTTCCAGCGAAAACGGCCATAAACAGCGACGGAATCCCAGAGGTTGAATATTGCCTTCCATCAAACTTGAGTGCTAGAGCACTAGTTGCTGTTAATACGCGACGGTCTCCAGTGCTCAAGGTAACCCTCCGTCGGAAGCTATTATTTTATATTTGACCTGTAGATTCACCTTTGTACTTATTATTTGTTTGGGAAATGTTGACAGGATCTTGCTAGCAATATGAAAAACCCAACGCAAGCAATGTGGGGTAACAAAGTAGGGTTTTGGTTGTTCCCGTTACCGATGGTTCATTACGAAGATCCCCTGGATTACTGTCGAGCGACAAGAAGTACGTCCACGATTAAAAAGTTATCTTTCGAGTCCTCCTTTACATTTGCCTTCTCCACATCCATGGGAACCAAGGTATCCCTCCAACATATAGATTTGTTCACATGATATTGATATTGTTAGCATGATTGCATAGAGCTTTTTCCGTTCATGTGACATTGATCAAACAAAATTTGGAATAGCAGTTTGTGGAGTACATAGCCGATAAGTTAAATACGAGCACAACGTTGTGGTTCTCTAACGTGGTTGGGCCGGCAGAGGAAATTGAATTCTGTGATAATCACGTTACTCACATCATTCCCACCACATACTTAAACCATTGTGTGAGTATTATCTAGCCTTGCTTGATATGCTGTATATGTATTTCGATTTGTAAAGACATATTGTGAGCCAATGAATGAATGTTGATGCAGTCGATAATGATGCATTTCATAACCTACGGTGGGAAGGGGAAGCTCATAGCATTGGTCTCCGAGGACGTGGTTCCAGATCCCCAGCAACTTTGCTCAGATTGTGCTGATGCATTGCAACAAATGAAAAAAGCTACTGATACATAATATGTCCTCTTTATAGCCTGCAGAGTTGCAGACCTATATTATTAAAAATAAATGAATAAATGTAATTGATGGCAAATAATATGTATGTCCTCTTTATAGCATATGGAGTTGGAGGCCTATAGCCTATAGAGTTGCAGACCTATATTGTTAAAAATAAATGAAGAAATATAATTATAGACTATGGAGTTGCAGGCCTATAGCCTATGGAGTTGCAGGCCTATAGCCTATGGAGTTGCTTGTTAAAAATAAATGAAGAAATATAATTCATGGCAGATTGTTACAATGTTAGCAGATTAAAAATTTTAAAGATAAGTTAGGTAATATTGGTGATGAAGTATCAAGTAATGATTTAGTTACTTTAGCATTAACATGAATATCAAGTATTTATCACTAACCTTGCAACAGAAAAAACACTTGCATTTGATGACTTGGCAAAGATCCTTATACAATAAGAGGAAAGGAAGAAGAGTTTCTAGAGAAAATTTCAAAATTTAGATCAAGCTTTGATGGCTAAAGGAAAGCAACCATACTAAGAAAATCCATGGGTAAGGAACAAAGGAGGAAAACCTCATGTGAAACTATATCAAGGTGGGGTTTCATCAAAGGTAGCTACCAGTGTGAAGAAGAATGGTACATGTAACTATTGTGGTAAGTTTGGATACTATGCTTATGAATGTAGGAAAAATAAGTTTAATGAGTCCAAATATAGAAGACAAGAAGGGAACTTTGTTGATAGAGAAGCAAAGGTAAGTGATGACCTAAAATATCTGAAGTTATTTATTTCAGATGTATCCCTATCAACATAAATAGAGAATTGTAACACATGGTTCATTCAATCAAGAGCATTTATTCATATTACTTGAATAGAGATTGGTTTAAAACCTATCATGAGAAAACTAATGGTACTAAAATCTATCTAGGTGATGATAGATTTCATGAAATAAAAGGATATGGTGATGCATATGTAAATTTTTCAAATGGTCATGTGAAACAAATAAAAAATGTAATGTATGTTCGGACATGGACTAAGAAAAGCTTATCTCAATTTCAACAATCAAAGATAAGGTTTAAAAGTTGAATTTGTGAAATCAGGTTGAAGTGGGGATAGCAGAAGGAATCATAGTAGGAGGCCTATACAAACTTCATGTTATGATTGAGATTCATCAAGATTTGTTATCTACAAGTGTGTCCACAGAAGAACTTTGGCACTTAAGGTATGGACATTTAAATCTGATACTTCAAATAAAAGATATGGTGAAAGGTATTCCATTTTTTAAGAATGAACATGAAGAATGTGAAGGTTGTGCACTAGGAAAACAACATAGGAATGAATTTCCAATGAGGACAGATAAATGGAAAATATATTTTCTGGAATTAGTGCATATTGATGTGTGTGGGCCAATGCAAACTAATCACTGGGGGAGCTTATTATTTTCTTATATTCATTGATGATAGAACCATGTTCATATGGGTATATTCCTTAAGAAAGAAAGGTGGTTTTTTTTAATACTTTAAAGAGTTTAGAAATTTGGTTGAAAACAATACAGGTAAGCATATCAATATCCTTAGATCAGATGAAGGGGGATAATACACTTCAAGAGAATTATTAAAGTACTGGAAAGATAATGGAATTTAGAAATAATGTAGGCTTCCACATACCCTCACCAAAATGGTGTGGCTAAGAGGAAGAAGAACCATAGTATAGTGTGCTAGAAGCATACTCAAAGGTAAAACTCTCTCTAATAGTTTGTGGGATGAAGCTATAAGTACAATTGTGTATTTACAAAATAGAAGTCCAACCAATTTTTTAGAGCATATAACTCCTTATGAAACATTCAATGGATATAAACCGGTTGTTAATCATTTGAAAAATTTTGGGAGTAAAAACATTTTTTCACATCCCAAAGGAAGATAGAAGGAAACTTGATGCAAATCAGTCAAATGTATTTTCATCGGTTATTGTGATAACCATAAATCTTACAAAATGTATAATCCTATTACTCATAAAGTGTTTGCAAGTAGAGATGTTATATTTCATGAGTATCAAGGTAATGATAGTCAAGATGTATAAAAGCTTCCTAAAGAAGGCATTGAAAGTGTAGAAGCAGAAGAAAGTAAAGATCAACAAGATGATGTTGAGTCTCAAAATGGTTGTGAAGCTACAAGTAGCGGCAAGAATGCGCCAAGAAAGAGTGGAGCTAGTCCACCAAGCAATGAGGAACTATGAATATTAACAAGGAAAATCTAGACACCAATAAAGTTAAATATTATGCTTTGATGTCTCAAATCATGAGAGTTGAAGAACCTTTCAATTTTGAGAAAACAAAGGATCATAAATAAAAGATGAATGTTATACAAGAGAAATATGATTCAATTGTGAAAAATGACACTTATGAACTAATTGAAAAGCCCGAAAATAAAGTTCTTATAGGCTCTAAATGGGTGTACAAATCTAAGTTCAATTATGATGGTAGTATAGACAACTTTAAAGCTAGGTTGGTTGAAAAAGGAAATTCACAAAAGGAAGGAATAAATTATGAGAACACTTTTGCACCTGTAGCTAAAATTAACACCATTAGACTTATGATTGCATTAACTACTAAGAAAATTTGGGACTTAGATCAGATGGATGTGAAGTTGTCATTTTTGAATGGTGAATTAAAAAAAGAAATGTACCTTATTCAACAAGAAGGTTTTGTAAAGAAGGGACATGAACATATTGTATGCAAATTAAATAAAGCACTATATGGTCTCAAATAAGATTCAAGATCATGGTATATGAAATTTGATAACTTCTTCTTCCAACAAGGATTCATAAAAGGTAAGAGTGATCCAAATCTTTACATAAATAAGGATGAACATGGGCATTTTTCTTTCATTTCATTATGTGTTGATGATTTAATCATAACACGAAGTGCTACAAGTTTGATTGATGAAATCAAAAGACAACTATCACAAGAATTTGAAATGAAAGCATCAACAACTATCAAGAATTTGGAGGAGGACCCTTGGACCTTGTTTGAGGAGTGTTCAACCTTGGAGCCCTTCTTATTGGACGTGCATGCCTTGGAGTTGGAGTGCTCCACATGTGGACCTATTTAGTGATTAGATAGGTTGTTTGTTGCAGACTTGATCCAATTTATGATTGTTGACATCCCTCACCTTTCACATAAATAAAGGGAGAGATTATTTTTATGGCTTGTACTTATTCACTCATAGACTCACACACTCGGATTAGAGATGCAAGACTAGGGTGCACTTCTCTTCGTGTACACTTCTTCATGTGCATTTGTTCTTTTTGTCTTGAGAGCTAAGGTTTTTGGAGGAATTTCAAGGGAATGTTAGGGTTAGGGTTTTCCCCTAAGGAGATAAAGAAGAGTAGGGTTTGGGATAAACCCCATAAGAGAAAAAGAATAATTTGATCATATAGTTCTTATGAAAGAAGAAGACAAGGGTTTTGTGGCATTTGAAAACCCTAATGATACTTGGCGTGCTTCTTGTGGAGAAGAGAGGAGGAGATGATATCTTACACTTGTGTGATGCAAGTGTAGGTTCCAAGGAGGATCTTTGATGGAGTAACCATATTTGATTAGGAGTGATTCCTAGGTAGGAGGAGTTGGTGGCTAGGGATTTCTTATGGTTTCCCCGACTAGGGTTTAGAGTGCTTGTCTTGTACTATATTTGTGGTAAAGTTGTGTATGAGCTTGTACTTAATATCTTATATGTATGTGTGCGCATGTGTGTAAAGTTTCCAAATGTCCAAATATTATATACTTGTACGTTTGATTTTCAACTTATGTTATCTTCTTGATTGGGTATATTTTAACATATATTCAAATTGGTTAAATGATTTCACATATATATTGAACTTAAAGGAGAATATTTACTACTACTATAATACGGTGTCATAAGAAAATTCATATATGTTATATGCTTATAATAGTGTTCCCTAAGGATTGTAGCATTGTGGTATTGAAGTACACTTGTATATGGCATTTATTCTCTTGGGTTGCTTTCTAAAATTGATTGAAGAGAAGATAAATATTATAGTTGTAATTTAATATTTTAAATCATCCCTAAGGCTAAAATTTCATGGGGAATAGATCCAAAAAACCTTAAGCTTGAGGTGAAATTTCGAAAATTTCATTAATTATATGATTCTCAAAATTCTTACATTTTGAATTCATATGTTATGGTGTATTTATGGCCATACCATACAATATGGATATAAATATGATATGGTTAATGCTATTTCGATTTTATTGTATCCATTATCATATTTTTCTAATATGAGAAATATGGTTGTATTTGCATGGTATGGAAATCTTTGTAGCTCATCCCTAGATATGATGCTATATGGTAAATATATTGGAAAGCTCATTGTAGGTTCCTTATGTAGTTGCACACTTCTCTTGAATTGCACCTTATCCTTTTATGCATTCTTTGTTTTCTTTGGTCTTCCATTTATAAATCATTCATACTATTTGGTTTTCTACCAAATTCTTCCATGGCCTTAACTAACCATTTTGGTTTCTTCGGCATTTATTTAATTTGTTCTTCACTTTCAAATGTTGACACTTATTTCACTTCTTGATTAAGTTCCAAATATATCAATCACATGAATGCCAATATATTTTCAAATTCTTTCATATTGTCTCCCTTCATCAAATATGACATCACACTTCTTCACTAGTTTCTATTCTTCAAAATCCCATAGTTGATATGAGTTATATTGTTCATCATAACCCATTAGAATCCACTTGCACTTTCTATCTACATATTTGAATTTAATTTCTTATTATATGAAATACTTCTAAATAAATGAAAATGCTTCATTATAGACTTGCGACCACAACATGCATCTTTTAAATTTATGTCCCGTAGCTTTTATCAAACTATGACTTATCATATGAATGGTGCAATGAATGACTTCTACCCAAAAATTTTGAGTTCTTCCCTCATTCTTCATTATAGTGCACATCATTTCATGTATGACATGATTCTTTCACTCTACAATTCCATTTTGTTCTAATCTTTACAATAATTTTCAACTTCTTTGAACTTATGTCTTCCACCATAAAGGCTTCAATGATTTAAAACTTGTTTTCTCTATCAATGCATTGAAATTCATAAAATAATGAAATTATTATGATATCCAATGCTAGAAACTAAACAAATACATTTCAACGATATTCATATAAGCTCATCAATTATCACTTCATGCCAATCGATGGTTGACTCATGAATTTACAAAGATTAGTATGAAAAAAATTCAATATTCACATACCACACTTTCCCTTTCAAAAATTGTCCGCACATCTAATTTCCTAAAATTAATACTTCACGCAGTTTTAATGACTTTTCTATCTATAATAACCCATGAACCATACTTACGCCCAAAAAAAAAAAAAAAAAAACTAAATACCAATATTTTAGATGTCCACACCTTAAGTGCCTCAACGTTGATCTAGTCAATTGTTGTCTCCATTAAAGTGCATTCACCACCAATCCTTGCATCAAGACAAATGTATGTTGTTATCATCACAGCGTTGTGCAATAGTGTTTGATGAGGCATCCCCCATTGTTGAATTCTACCTTTAGGTCCAATTTTGTCATCTAATCCACTGAACGTGAAAACTTATTAAACCAATAACATATAAGGTTCGAGCCTCATGTACCTGTACTTTGTAACTCTGAATTAATTAATTAATGATAGTATTGTGTTGTTGCTTATTCTTGAGTCTTTATCTTCCTGTAGTGCTCTCGGTCAAGAGGGTCCCCTGTCCTGGGATGCACTTGCAGAGTTAGTAGATAGGGTGGAATCAATTCTAGTAAATTTATTTATGCTTTATATTAAACTTAGTAAATTCAATTGCTTTCATTTTGTTGTAGTTTTCAGTTATTTGTATTTTTTGTGTTGAGTGGATTTCAGGGCCCTTTGTTGTGAGGAGTTGTTAACCTAGGGAATCCAGCAAGTAGCTAAAAAGATACAGGACTCGAACCTACGATTCCTGTGTGTTTTATTTCAGCATTGTGTGTTTCATTTTCTTGCTTAATTGAACTACAAGGGGTAGTTGGGCCATTTGAATATCTTTATGATGTTGACAATTATTGTGCCAAATATGATTTGATGAGAGTAGATGTGATTGTTTGGCATGCAAAAGATAATTTCATGCTTAAATTGATCCTTGGAAGTGTTCATTAAGCAAATTTCTTGTTTGTTTATCTTAGTATAGAAATTAGTCAAACTTAGCTCTGCATATATTTTTTCGACACCTCGTCAGCTTACGAGCTCTCAGTCGATAATTTAATGATAAGAAATTTAAGCAATTAAATTTCTCGACAATAATTCCTTGAATGCTTATTTTATTTGCCTTGGTATTGCTCACACTTGTTCTTGAAACAGTGGCATGCATAATGTCCTTTATTTCCATAGTAATATATTTCCATGTCCATGACACATGCTTTCCACAATTATTTTCCATGGTTTCTCCCAAAAAAAGATTCACTATTCTAAAAATTATTCGCCCAAATTCTATAGGATAAAATTATTTTCCCTTAAGAATAGCCAAAATTTTATACAAACTATATAAAATCCTTAGAAATTTGAATATTTTTACAAAAATATCGCCAAACATTTTATAGTTTGCATATGAAGGATTAGTAAGCTTCGCCAAGGTTTCTACATTTTAAAATAAATTTCCATCCTTAAAATCATCCCTGCTCACACACTTCTAAATTTTTATGTGCTTTCTTTGAGCTACAAAATATTGCATTTCTTTTATCCTTTGTTCTTCAATTTATTCTCAATGGGTGCTAATCAAACTTGCATTGGCCTAAATGTGAAATTCTTCTTGTAGTAGCATACCACCAAGTTCACAATCAATGCATTCCAATGACTATCATTGTGACATTAAAACTTGTCATGAAAGGCCAAAATGTTCTTATTAATTCATGGATTGAAAAAACTATTAGGTCTATCTCTATTGTATCATCAACTACCACAAACCTATCAGACACATCAAATAATGTGGTGATATTATTATCATTCATGTTCAATGCAAACAATTGATTATGTAATGAAACAACTCTTTCTATGTTTGAAGTTTCATAGAAGTTCTCAATGCAGTCTAAATTTCACATGCGTTTCCTGCAACATTCATATGAGGAATGATATGATTTTCCACTTACGAGTTCAAGATGTACTAAACATATTTATATTGGATTTGAGACTTTGTTAATTTTATTGCATCAATCTAAGGTGTCTCCTTCCCTTTTACAAGTTTCAATAACTTATATTTCACCGACACATTATGGATTCTAAGATTATAGATAGGATATTTATTCCCATCCAATTTAGCAATTGGAAGAGGAATGCTTAAATATGATGTCATCTCATGCTCACTCAAAAATTATGTGCATTTTTATTGTTCTTTGGTTGTTTCCAACAACTATGTGTCAAAACAACCACTCAACTTATTAACTTGATATAATCATCAATCAACACTTAACCTAGACCATCATGAACATTAACTTAAGGATTAAAAAAACCTTTCACTAATAAGACCAAGTGCCATGTTATGACCCAAGGGGAGCGTATATGGGACTAAATGTATATGATATGACCCCAAGGGGAACATATATGGAGCTAAATGTACATGTATGTAATAGGGTCAGTGTTGGTGCGCAGTTGGCACACCCAGGGTTCAACATTAATTCACCAACAAAACCCTAAGATACCGGCCCTTTCAGTATCACCCGCAAGCAAGTGAAGTCTCACCCAAGGTATCTATGGGGACTGCAAGTACCAGGTTTCCATGGAAATGAAGGGATGGGAGGCATTCATCATAACCATTACACTTAGCATTTTTTCATTATACCATTTATCATGTGCACAAAAACATCAGAACAGATAACATATTCATATTAACCAAACATACATTATGTGCATACAATAAACAGAAAAATAAACACATCATAACATAGATACACAAATATTTAATGCGGTTCAGCCAAGATGGGCTACGTCCACAACGACTGGATTCTTATATTATTCATAATCATCTCTTACAAAATATGCGCACTGCGCTCATACATTATTCCCTTGTCAATATCCTATCCTTCTATTTGTCTCTCTTCACTCTTACATTCGTGCATACAGTGCATACTTAACTCTTCTTACTCTTTCACATGATATTCTCATTCTAAGTTACTTCTATATCCCAATCCTTACACATTTATACTATTACATAAGCTTAGCCGTTTTCGATGAACCAAAATGTCTAATGACTTATAACTTTCTTTCTTCCTTTGCGTGTGTAGGTCTCGAAAATGCACTAATTACTTTTCCTTATTCTACGCACATTGTGTAGCTCCCAAAAAGACCTGTCCCAATAGGCCCCCAATACTCACCTATGGCTTGTCCGAAGCCACTCAGACCTTATGTTGCGCTCCCTTCAATGTCATAATGAGCTTCTAAAAAATTTCTTTTGTAGTTGTGATCTTCTCCTTTGCTTGTATCTCATGCGCCACAATATCGTTTGTTGTATGTGAAATAATAAGGTTCCTCAACTTCTCTTCATTGTCTTGCACTGCTTGTTACCATGCCTTGCGCTTACTACAAGTTCTTCTGTTACCCAGAAGGCTTCCTTCTATAGCGGCTCAAGCTTTTGCGCAAGAGTTTGTTGTTCAACTCTGATTTGGTTGATCTCTTGGTGTAGTTGTCGATTTTCCACTATGATCGCCATTCACTTTGTAGGTGGCAGGGTGTTCATTGTGTCTTTAATCTTATGTGCCTTCTCCTATGCAATCTGTAACCTCTAGTCTAATGTTTGTAGCTCTGCATTCTCCAACAACTGAGTCCATACTTTTGTGCTTTCTTCATATAGCTTCACACATTCTTCATCCAAACTCTTAATGCTCTCCATAGTGGTCATGATTGTTTTCTCCCTTTTCTCTCTTTCTTTTGGTGGATTACTTGGTGTAGTGCAAGCTTCCAAGTCAACAATCTTCACGTGAAAGCCCTGAATAACTTCACTGATCTTCATCACTTTCTCTTCCAATGGGGCATATGCTTCCATGTACACTTCCAGTATATTTCTATATACTTATGGTACTTCCTAATGCAATCATGCTTGTCTCTATGTTGCCTCATCCTGCTCTTTCATTAGTCTACTATATTCAGTATGTAGTGTTTCATTGTCCTCTGTCACTTTATCCAGCTCCATCGTAGTTGACTTCGCGCACAACTGAATTTCATGTGTTACACAACTGCAAGTTGTGTAACACATTCATGGGTAACTAAGACAACACTAATTCAATATGACTTAATGCATGTGCACACTCTTGCATCTTTGTGGTGGGGAACTCTTTGTGGTGGGGAACTCTATAGCCTTTGTTGATATCTTCATTATCCTACGCTCTGCTGAAGCTGATGGTTGTTGTGATGCTATCGGTTGTGACTCTGTCATCTTGATTGTAATCTTTGTTTGTTCTTCTTCTCCCATTCTAACTGGAGTTATCCGAGTGGACTCCAAAATCTTATGCAATGTGGCTATCTATGCCTGCAAGTTCGAGTGCATATCCTCCTGCTTTTTCACAGCTCGCATAAATGCTTCTTCTCTTACTTCCTTCACTTGATCTCTGATTTTCTCTAAGTAATCCTCCTTCAAGTCTTGGATTGCTTCTTCCTTGAAGGCATTCTTCTGCATATGCTTGTGCATTGATCGCTCCTTAGTGTTGTAACATAGATTAAAATTTTGAATAAAAAATTAAATTTTTTTTATTAGAATAGCCATTTTGAGTTCTATATAAGCCCATCTTCTTAATTTTTCTTGGTTAATAAAGACTTTAATTTTTTATTAATTCTTATTTTTCATTTTGTTTTAGAATACCTTTTATGTTGGATTTTGAGTTTGTTAAAATAAAGATTTAGTTTGAGTTTGCTTTTAATTTGATTATAAACTAGTCTAATTTGAGTTAAATTATCCATAACATTAATGTTTTTTTATTTCTAGCTTTATCATGTGTGATATAATTAATTTTTGTTATTATTTAAATTTTATTTTGTTCTTTAATTTGTATATAATATTAATTGTAAATAGTTTCGATAAATAAATCATAGATGTATTAGTTAAAATTAGTGTTATAATTTTTTTATATATTATTTTAAGACTTAGTCATATTTATATATTAAATTTGGTGCATATATATAAACCCGAAATAGGCACTTTATTTAGGTTTTGTAGTATTATAAATAATTAAAAGTGTGTTTGTTTGCAGGTACATACGATGAGTCTGGAGTGCATGATCAAAAGTGACAAGAGATCAATGACCCTCATCTTTTGCGCGCTCAGATCAACGGTTCATTTCTTTCCATTAGTCTCGGAGATCTCGTTTAAAGGTTCAACTTCCTGCCATCAGGCTCGTCGAACCACCGGGATGTCGGACCACCGACCTCCCAAATGGTAAAGCTTTAGCAAGAACTACGCTCTTGACCCGATCCGAAGCCACATCAATGGATCATTAACATGACCAATCAACAATTGCCACGTGGGGTCGTGGAACCCACTATGTACACGGGTTAACACAATAGATCTGGATGACATGTGTCTGCTTAGCCACCACCCTAGCACCAACACACACTAATAAAAGGCCACCACGTATCCATGGAACCCAATGGATGACATCAACAGTGACATCATGTCAGACCTCAGACCTCGGGAGATTACCGCTTCTAAAGGACTTTGCTTATAGTCTTGATCTGGTGCTACGTCAGCGTCCCATGTGGCATGCCAGTGAAAATATAGATGTACCCAATCAAAAAGTGCCACATGTACACCTAGAAATCTCCAAAGACACAGGTCAACTCCCCAAAACTAGGTGACACATGTCATGTGCTTTTTCCACCTCAATATCACCGTGGACCAGTCTAGACCGACCACATGTCCTGAATAATACGCGAGTTCTGACTTGTGGTTTACTCAACACTGTCGACCTACCTCCCAGATCAATGGTTCTCATTATCGCGGACCATGGGAGTTTCTAAGGTTGGGAAGTGTTTTACCTCCCAACGTCTCGATGTCATGATATGTTAGCATTGACGTCATGTTGGACCGTGGACCGTGAGAGATTCTGGTCATTGGAAAGTGTTTTACCTCCT
>ML813273.1:89299-153822 GCA_009831015.1 Picea engelmannii | reverse complement strand
CATCTAGCTGGAAATCATCTCCAACACTAGTGATAGTCTCCATGGCAATCAGAACAATGCCATCCAATAGAACAAAATTATGTCTATCCATAGTAGTACACAACTACTACCCAGTGGTACACAACCACTCCTAGTAGCACACAACTACTAACCATTGACACACAGTCACTACCAGTTGATCACATCCACCACAGTAACATACAACTATTGTCCAGAGGCATATAGTCTCCATAACAATCATATCATCTGATATCAACAATATCATGATACATACTGAGTCATCTGGGCCATTCTTCTACTCACATCTATGAGTTTTGGAAGAGCATCTACCCTCAGAAAGTAAAACATCAACATAGAAAAATAAATGTGCCTGATTTCTAAGCTTGGACCATTCACCTAACTGGGCCATTCCTCCGGCACTAATCATAGTGCAACCTGGAGAGAATGAGTCTGCCCTAGGGAATTCCTGTCCCTGATTGTTGAACCTGGACCATTCACCTAACTCGGCCATTCCTCCGGCACTAAACACAGTGCATCCTGGAGAGAATGAGTCTGCCATAGGGAATGACTGTTTGGATCATTTCTTATGGAAATGACTGTCCTGTACCAACCTCCAAAACGGACCATTCTTCGAAACTGCTCACAACTGTGAACTTCGAAAGAATGATTGCCCGACGAGGCAGGCCATTCTACTTGACCACTACTCAGAGTGACTGTCCTAGACCATTTCCCCACACTGGCCACAAGGGGAATTGTTGTCTATGGTACATCAACAATTTATTGGACTATTTTCATTACAAAAATGACTATCCGATCTAGACCATTTTTCGAACTGGAAAATGACTGTCCGTCAGAAATCTCAAACCACTTTCCGAACTGGAAAGGAATTGCCCAACCTGGACCATTTTTCGAACTGGAAAATGACTGTCCATAAATCAATAACATATCAGTGCTCCCTCCCAACCTGGGAGTAATCACTTCCTTTTTCAATAAGGAAGTCGTCTCCACGAACCCCAACTTGTCCCTTAAGTATGCAAACTTCTCATCTTGGACAGAGGCTTAATCAAAATATCTGCTATCTGCTCATCTGTGGAGATATACTAGAGAACCACTTCTCCCCTCTGGACTTTATCACGGAGAATATAATGCTTGATCTCAGTGTGCTTCGACCTGTCATGAAACATCGGGTTCTCAGAAAGCTTCACATAGCTCTGATCATTACAATATATCATGGACGAATTCAACACCTGATCAGATAATCCAAAAAGCAACTTACGGAGCCACAATGCTTCCGTACAAGCATCACAAGCTGCAATATACTATGCTTCTGTAGTGCTGAGTGCAATAGACTTTTGTTTCCTGCTAGCCCATGACATCATGGCAAAGCTCAAACTGAAACATATCCAAGTAGCACTTCTTTTGTCATCTGCACTCGCTCAATCTGAATCGATAAATCCATGCAGTTGTATATCATAACTTAAACGTCCCACAAAACAAATATCCAGTCGAGTACTCTCCAAATACATTAACGAACCAATCAATTGTTGATACAAAGACGGGTCTACTGGATTAGAGTCTCTCAACTTCTTCAGATCTGTCATCATGGGAGTTTGCCATGGATTTGCAATCCATCATCCCGGACTTCTGAAGAACCATTTCAATAAACTTCCTCTGTCATAGGAAGTTTTCACCACGCTTTTGTTGTACATGAGAGGCTTTGCACTGAGTTTTCTTGAATCCATACAAGGTCTTCTTCCATCTGCATACAAGGGTCTCTTTCTGGTATACCTCAAAACCCTGAGGTTTCTCTGCATATGCTTCTTCTTCAATTACTCTATTGAGAAGAACAGTCTTTACATTCATCTGATGTAAACTCCAACCCATGGATACTGCAGGAGATATAATGGCTCAGGTAGAGGTGTATTTGGTTACTAGAACAAGTTGTTATTGTAGTCTTCTCCCTCCTACTGGGAGAACCCTCTAGCCCTGAGTCTCGCCTTGTATCTATCAATGCTTAAATCTTTTTCACAATTTCTCACATACATTATTCTTCATCGCAACTTCCTTCCATTCCTTCTGCTTGACTGCTTCTAGTGGGTTCAAACAGGTTCAATTGGTTGTTCTGACTTTTCTTTCTTTCTTGGAATACTCATGTTCTTCCTCATGTTTCTCTTCAATATTGGAGTCCATGAAATCTTCTATAGATTACATGCTCGTCTTTCCTGCAGGCTCCAACCTTCCGCCATAGGAACATAAATGTAGATGGACAACCGAGGATATTCAAGGCTTCTTTTCGAAGAAGACTTCTTCTAGAGTCAAACTGAACACGTGCTGCTTATCATGGCTACTACTTCCAATGAAGAATACAGATGGATACTTCATAGTCTTTATGGATTCTTCTTCAATGGATCATATCATTGGGGATTAGCTCCCTCCTAATCTCGGTTTCATGCCTGAATGAGCAATATGCATGCTCCTCTTTTGGAATTTTGTGATCAGCTCCCTCCATCTGAGAGAGTCCATGCTTTTGTCTGTTGCATCTTTCTTTGCTTTCTACAAAGTGTCACAACCTTGTTCTGGTTTCCTTTTGATTTCTGAATTCCTTCGAGTCTGACTCCTCTGAGTCTCTTTAAGTTTATTTCTATCTGTTTTGATTGTTGCCCATCTGGAAGTTGTGTCATCCTTATAAACTTCTTCTATAACAGCTTCCGCAAGGATTGTTCATCAAACATATTTCACAAGAGTACCTGCCTGGAACAAGAACAACAAGAGCAACCAAGAAATATCTATCTATAGGAGATTTTAGTTCAACTTGCGAACAAGTACAATAAGCATCTATATCAATAGTATTCATATGCAGTTGAGTATTCATTGCACCTAACAATAATAGAATCTTTCAAAGACTACTTTCACAATTTGTAATGTAGCAACTATCACCCTTAATATACATAATTTTGAAGCTTAACAATTTAATCAAACTTGGAACCTAAAGCCTCAACTGCTATGGAGGGTGTGCTTGTTCTCTTGAATGCATTGAATCTAAGATTACAACTTGGACAAGGTCTCTAGTACTTTCCTTGCAAACACATTCATGTTTTTCTAGATGATATTACTTGGATAGCATATACAAGTGCATACCTTTGAAATCTTGTAGCATCGTCCAGCTTGTCTTCCAATCTGAAACTAGATACCATCTTGACAAGAAGAGATTAAAAACTCAATCACAAGATTCAATGATTAGAACAAGCTAGAAACTCTAAAATTTCAACTTTGACTACAAAATCAATTTGATTAGAAGTCAACCTTTGACTTTGACCAGTCAACCTTTGACTTTGACCAATCAACCTTTAACTTTGACTAGTCAAACTTTGACTTTGACCAAAGATTCAAACCTGACGTTTTTGCTAGCTGAGAGTACCAAGAGGTGCGCTAGGCTAGGGCGCACTAGGATCTCAAGGAATTAGGTCAAATGCTTCATCATAAGTGCCCAAACACAAGGGTTAGGGTTTGTTGCAGTTGCATAATCAGAAAACCTAGCTGTAGCTGTAATTGGTGCCATAACAAGCTTAACAAATAACTTCCCAATCTATCTTCCAGTGGTTAGACTGTTTGAAGATAGTGTGGGCCCATAACTTGTTAGAAATAAAGAGACGTGCTCATTTTTCCATAGACAATGTAGCAATATTGTCACCCAACCATAGGCACAAAGGCCACCCTCAAGCACCTTAACCTTGACAGCCAGAATAATTCCGGAAGCAAACCCTAGAACCAATAGCCAAACAAAGTAGCATACTTCTCTCCAAAGCTAGCGTACCAAACAAAGAATCCAAACCATAACCAAGGCAGAAAGTCCAAAAATCCCAGTTGCAGTAGCTGTAGCTACACTCCTCCAAACTTGTGCATTGTTTCTGGTTTTTTGGGTAAGAGAGAGTGAACAAATGAGCCAAGATGTCCTCTATTTATACTAATCTGTCCAGTGACTTTTCTGGCCAGGCCGACCTGACTTTCTGGTAATTATATTTTCTGTTTATCTTTTTCATGTGGAGCCGACTTGTCTTCCTGGAGTATAATACCTTAATATTATATATTCTGCTGAGCCGACATGTCTTCTAGGGTTCTCACACATCTGTTTAGGGTTTCTCTTGCTTCCCAGAATATTCTAGTCTCGTCAAAGGTTATACGTAGAGGTTAATACCTCCCGCAACTACCATAGTATCAACAAGCCAATCACAAGCCCACTCAGATCTCCTCAAGATCTCTCTCCCAGAAGCCAAATTGAACCCTCCTTGATTGAACAGTGCACCCCTCTCTGGATGGAATACTCCAATAGTTGCACCCTTATTCAGAAATGATGCAAGAGATGGATCTGAACTGGAATAGAATGGTGAGGGTGGAATCTTTCACCACCTTGGCCAAGCTTGGATCAGGAAAGGAGGGATCTTTCACCTTCGTGTTGATCTCTAGGGTTTGTCTACACAAAACCCTCAAAACACTCAAGTTGTCAAAGCTCAATTTGAAATTAGAAAATGATCAAGAATGAGGAGTGAGGCGCCCTTATCTTCTTTTATACTCCAACATTCTATTTTTCACTTAAATTATTTAATTGGCTTCTAAGGTTTATTTCTTTACTTTCTCATCATAGCCAATTAGCTTTTATTTCCTTTTTAGCCAATGTCACTTTAATAATTCGACTTTAACACCTTAGTGACATACTTTGGCCACTTTAGTCCCTTTTTAGTGAGACTGTAGCCTAGGGGGAACAACTAGGCTACTAAGTCCACCCAATCTTGGTCATATAGAAGGGGATCTTACAGACTCATGATCAAGCTACCAAAATGCTCCATTGAAGTGGAACGCTCTTCATGAAGCTATCTCCTTTTTGAACAAGTTCTTCCATTGCCACATGGCCTCGTCCAAACTAGGGCATTCTTCTTCTAGCCTCTCTTCTTGTCGCTTGTTAGGTTTCGGGTATCCTTCGAGATAGGGTGTTTGTTCTCCTTCATGTTCTTGATCTCCCATGTGTAGGGTGTGTTATCGCACAATCTATACTTACCCAAAGCCTAAAGGCAAGTAGTCCTAGATTGACGTAACACGGAGGTAGTCCTATCACTGTCACCCCAATAGGATACCTCTCTCTATTTAGGAGGAGATGAAACTCACTCCAAGGGTCACTCACAATTTCAAGATTAAAAGCAATTTGATAGTATTTTGTCACTCACAATTTCAAGATTAAAAGCAAGTCAATAAATGACTTAAATGGCTGTCCAAACACTTATAACAACATTAATTGATGATGATGACAGCAATAGAAACCACTTCAGAAAAGTACTATAATAAAGCAATTAGACAACTACTTCAATATCCGATGATTATAGTTTGTTTAGTACAAATGTTTAGTGGTTTTATGGATAGTTTGAAGGGTGTTAAGGGGCTGCAATGATGGCTGTAACAACAGTTACAACAGTAACAACAGCCTCAAACAACTTCATAAATTTGCACCTAGAACGTCTCCCTTGGGGTGAGTTTCATCTCCTCCTAAATAGAAAGATGTATCCTATTTAGGTGACAGTGATAGGACTACTTCTGTGTTACGTCAATCTAGGCCTACTTGCCTTTAGGTTTTGGGCAAGTATAGATTGTGCGATAACAGGGCTGACTTTTACAAAGGCACAATAGGGCCTAATTAAATATAATATAATATTATTCAACTCTCTCTCAGGTAGAATATTCTTCGAAGTTACATATTTCAACATGTGTGTCCAAGAAACAATGCATCTTGTCCAGGAAAAGGAAGTCTTCGTGAAGACCTCAAGAAAACTTGCTGAAGGAGCCAAGAAGGGTTAGAAACTATGCAATACAAGATGATCTAGAAACCCTAGTTCCATAGCCCTTAGGGCAAATGCCACTAGTCAATAGTCTCATAGATCAATTGAATAACCCGAAAAATCATGCCACCAAGCAATCCTCTAAATCAAATATGAGAAGTGGACCCCCCCTAGAGACCCTATAGAAGAAATTTTGAACTCCCAATTCCATAATGATAATGCTATCAGCAAAAACCTCAAGAAAAACCCTGAAATATAGGGGAAAACCACACAATACCAGCATTGTTCCAAAAAAACAACACGAAATTTTGGTGGAAACAGAGAGAAAGATAGACGCGCTACCTTGGAAGAGTACTGATCTGCAAAAAGAATCCCTCGAATTTGCTGGAAGAACCAAAGATAGGAGGGCACTAGTGATGGAGAGGGTAAAAAACCCTAAAAAGATACTACTGCCCTAAAATGGGGCTGAAAAAAATCTACTTTCAGACATTAAATAGCCCTAAAAGGTGAAGTATTTGACTGAACAAAGGAGAAATGAGGAGGGTGCTGCCCTAAAAAGGAACAAACTTGCAAAATATCACCTTAAATCCACTGAAAAGATCAAAAACTGTCAAAGGAGGCATTGGTGAAGGAGAGGGTAAAAAACCCAAGAAATTTGCTATCCAAAAAGAGTGCTGAAAACCCTGGTTTCAGACCTGAAACAACCCTACAACAGTGTTGGATAGAGAAGAAAGAGTCCACACTAGCTCTGATACCATGTTGGGATGATAAAGAGATCGTGGATCTACAGTGAACACTAAGCAATCCCTAATCTAGTATAAACCTTGAACAGAAGTATCACATAAAGAGATGTGAACCCATGAACAATAGAAAAGAGATATGGTGCCATTAGGCAAAAGATTCAGTCAGTAATAAATCCAAAATGATGATACAAAGACTCATTAGGTGTGTATTTATACATAACTTATGAAGTGGGGTGCCTTCCCCCATAAGGGGGTTATGGGGCCACTTAAATGCCTCGGCTGGCTTGAGCCACCTAGAATAATATAAAATAATGTTGGCTAGGTCAGTTATTAAACTATAGCCTAGTAATACAATAATGAGGGTGCTTAGCCATAATGTCAAGTAACCACAAGTGAAGATTACTATCATTTCAACAGTTGATTAGAATATAAAAGATGATTTTCAAAATGATGTGTGGAATACAAAGGTATATTGTTTAACGAAAATGTCTACAAAACACAGTAATATCACATTGTCATTGTAATTTCACAAACCATATTATCAGGGCTCTGTGAATTTACTCTTGCATAGTCAGCACATTTTTTATTGTGACATATTCATACATCTAGTGCTGCAGAAGTTAATCATTGGCTTATTTATTTCCAGAACCAATAAAATGCTTTCCATGATAGAAATATATTACTTATATGCTAATTACCTTTGGTCTGAAGTAGTCGTATGCAAATTATCTTTTGCCTGAAATACTTTAAAATGTACAGTCCAAACTTTGTGCCCTCGCATGTCACATGTGGTTATCAGTCACTTCCCTCTTCCCACATGTCACTCAAGCATCTTACAAGATGACTTTTCATGGTTTTAATTAACATCAGTTTATTAATCTGATTTTAGTATAACTTTAGTCTATGTTGAATGCTAATGTTTATACCTTGTTTTACTGACCACTTTTTTGAGGGTCTTGCTTGTAGTGGAAACTGCTGCAACAATTTTGGAAGGACAAATGTTTCGCATGGTATTGCGTAAACCCAAAAGTGGCAATGCACAGCACATGCGCATTGATTCTGTTTTGCCTCTTGCTTCAGATTTCCGGCCTGTAATGGAACAACTTAAGAAGCTTTATAAGGCTCGTTAGGGATCAGAGAATTAGGATGATCAAATAAATTATACTTTTACCTAACTGTCCATCAGGAACAAAATGCGAAGTGCTCTTTGTTGGGCAATTATTGATTCATTGCTGTATCTTAAGCTGGAACTTCTTGCCATACTTCACTGTAATAACTCTGCACTTTTGATCAAAAACAAGAAAAAAAGAAATTTCTGAAGGGCCGTCAGGGTAATTATGGTCTTTTTTTTCTCTTTTTGATATAAAAATGTGATGCTGACCAAAAGTTGGAGAATAAGAAGAGTCCAATGCTATATTCTTAGTACATAATCCAGCTTTTAGTTGTATATTCCATGTTTTCAGGCTGTTCATTTTTTCCTAAAGAGAGAACAAAATCTGAACAAAGCCGTTGAGGAATGAATTGGTAATGTTGGTCAGTGACTTTGTTAGCTGCTAATACTTCCTGATAAACAATAATTGCCGAATTATTGTTGCTTTCAAATGGATTTTCCCTTGACATATGGTCTAATCCGTAAAGTTTTTTCTTGGTAGGTTTTTGTAATAACTTATGCGTGAAGGTAAATAATTTGGACAGTTGGAGTATTTGTTATCTACCATATGCACTCATTCCAATACTTGCAAGTTCCAACATATTAAATATTCAGGACCATGATGAACAATGATAAATGTCCATTTTATTGAATATATATATTTATAAGTGCTTATCATCTTTTGAACAAAACTTGGTAATTTGACCTGTTTCAGCCTGAGTTTTTAATGTCTGGCCCAATGCTCGCATTGTAAATAGTTGTAAATACTAATAAATATTAGGATAAATGAATGATACTAAAGATAATAGATTTGAACTGTTTCAACCTTTGAGTTTTTAATGTTTGTGGCCCAATGCTCACATTGTAAATAGTTGTAAATACTATTAAATATTAGGATAAATGACTGATACTAAAGATAATAGATATCGAATAAGCAGCAGGTGTATGTGGTTGGGTATTTCCTTTTTATAAAATTGTTAGAAATAGCAAGGCATCATTAGTTATAAGTGATAAACATACTAAATCCAAGCATTAATAATTATCGCACATAAAAATGATAACTCAATACACAAACTTGCCCATGGGTATAATTAGTAATCTAAATTTAATAACATAAATAATCTATTTACTTAAGTTAGACTAGTACAAATGAGGTCTAGGCCTCCCTATAAATAGGGATTAGGGTTACTTATAATGTGGACCCTATCAGAAGACATGATACCCTCAATGGGGAATCAAGTCACATTAATATGGTACATAGTTGACCACTAAGGATGTATAATACATAACATTTAATAGCCATTAGGGTCACAAGCCAAACTTAGCTAACATATCTTCAACAAAAATTTCCATCGTTATTATTCTTTTCTTTGGTCCTAATCTTCTTTGCTTTTCGGTATGAATTTGCAATCTTGTTTTTGTTGAGAATGATGTAATCTTCACATTTGATCACAACCATCTCATATTGTGCCATTAATCCATTTTGTTAGGCATTCATTATGGTTAAAGCCATAATTTATTGTAATACTAGGTTATGGTTAAGACTAACCTAGTCAAATTTGATATGTAGGCTCAATGACTCTTTTGGGAGTGTGCCCTATTTGTGTGGGCCCATAACCCCTCTTGGGAGGACTCCCTACTTGAGTTGTATATAAATACACAACCTAAACCTCATTCATAAAGTCATCTTGTGTGATCGTTCTTTAGCCTATGGACATCATTCTTTTATACAAGTGTTTAAACCCCATTAAACCTATGGACATTGTATCTTTGGTGTTTATTTGTTTTAAAGTCGTGTTTTTCTATCTCTAGTGCATCTTTTGGACAGCTCTAGCACACTTGTTTAGTGTTGTTTTCTTCTTTGCTTTTGTAGGTTTTTGTGTTAGTTGTTTGGGTCCATTCAATCCCCTTGTTCTCATATGATTTCAACATGGTATTAGAGTAGGTGTGAGTCTTCACTACCTATTCCATTGTTGGTTATGGTTTTCTTCTTGGTTGTTTATGCTAGTATACTTTGTGATCAAAGTTTGGCATAGGAAAGAATCTCTAAATAAATGAGTTTTGGGGATGTTTTTCATGACGTTATTGTTCGCTGGAAAAATGTGCTTTGTTTGAGGGTGTTTGGGTTGTTTTGTTCACCTTTTTCAAGAGATATTCCATAATCTGGTGCTCCTAGCATTAGGGTTTCTTTGTTGATTTTTAGTTCAAAAATTTTCAACAAGAGATTTGAGACTATAGGCTTGTGGCATCACTATGATTTGTGATTGTGGACCTAAGGTTTCAAATCACACTTTTGTTGATTTATTTCTTTTTAGCCACTATTTTTGGAGATTTTTGTCTAATGCCATTGCCCTAAGATTCATGGAGCTAGGGTTTCTATATTTGTTTTTTCATCTACAAGTGACCCATATATTATTGTATAGAGGCATTACCCAAGTGTTGTAGAGCTAGAGTTTCATAACAGTTTCTTAGAGTTTTCTAGGGTTATAATCCCTCATACCCCACTCCAGCTATATATGATCCAAAAACTATTTACTAGTGGCATCATATCTTATGTTGTGGAACTAAGGTTTTCTTGGATCATTTGTTCACAATAATATTTCTCTAGGGTTGTGTTTTTTACTAAGGCTTTTGTTGTCCTAAATATAAAAACAATACACTATATATTTTTTGGAAGAGATAACACTATTTCCTTCTTTGGTCGATAAAGGGGATTCCTTGAAGACTTCATCGAGCCTTCTTCTTTGTTGAACCTAATAATCTCAAAATGGCTCTTTTCCTATTCAACATGGCTACTTATATTTGGGCAAATTTGATATAAAAGAACTTTATATGCAATGACTATCAAACAAAGAGTTGTGTCTTCAAGTCTTCTTTGACTTGACTTCAAGGGATTGAAGAGCTCGCAAGAGTAACAAGTTGCAATAGAGATCTTCTAGATGATATTGTTGACACAATTTACAATGCATGTATAACATGCCCAGATGCCTCCCTTAGCCATTTGACACCACCAACAATATTTCTTTGCTTCAATTAAACACTTGTGAGGTCAAATTTAACCTCTAACAACATATTACAAATTTTGTATGCAAACACAAAATAGTAACCAAAACAACATTGCATATCTTGAATTCGTTAATTGCCCATTTAATTAATGGCGTTAGCAAAACATAAAGCATAACCATGAATATTTATCTATAATTAAAGCCATGTCCACCAAATTGGTTGTTTATGAGCGGTTTTCCACCCAAGCATAGGAACCAACGATGGCCTCCACCTCCAAGCCAGATTGTGATACCACCAAGACGAAGGAAGTTCCTATGGGCTCTAATCTCTCTCAGTCCAACCCATTATTGTAACCCACTTGACTCGACTTAACTTCATGAGTTAACAGATTCAAACAGTGAAGGCAACAAACACATTCCATTTTACTTAGGAATTCAATTCATTTTTTACATGCATTTACATTTTCTCATTAAACCAGAAACCGTGCATTTACATCAAACAAGACAAGTTAAATACTTATTTGTTCAGGAAAATATCAACAACCGACTCACTGAAAGAAGACGTTTTTCCTCCCAACCTTAGGCCATATTGCAGAGTGCCTTCATATAGTATGCCACCCCCGTGCCAAACCATGATATCACAAGGGAATGATTCGATTGACTTATAAATTTAGGATGATCCAGGAAGGTTACTCTCCTTCCTCCATTGACAACAGTAGAAGTTGCCTCCTTCCCATTGAGCTCAAGGCTTCCACAGGTTTATCGGGTACCTCTCCAACTGGATTTCCTTTGCATAAGGGAGCCCTTATCTGTTATACAGTCCCTCGATGACCTCCCCTTACCAGTGTCAATTTTTGTCTAGTTAGTACCAAGTTGCGACCCTCTATTGCTCCAGTCCGGATTCGGGTCTTATCTGTTTTAGGGTGATCATCAATATCTTATACAAGCTTCCTATTTTCTTCAAGGAAATCTCTCTAATTTCTTCTCTTTTTTGACTTTTTGCCCATGAACACCTATGTTCACTGCTGTTAAGTTTTCACTATGCTAGGCTCAAGCATGAGGTTTATTTCAATTTTAGCATTTACTTGAACCATAAGCAAATGCAACTACACCATTCACAATTGTTGCAATAACTAAGATCACAAGAAGAAGTACCAGGCACAAGAACACAAGAAATATCTCGGGAAACCCTTCTCCTCAAGGGAAGAAAACCCAACAATCCTTTTCTATATTCTCAAGAGAAGATCCCCCAACCATAAAACCCTAATGCACACAAGAGGTGCTCTACAACCTTGAAACTTGTGCCCAAGAGAGGTGCGCACTTCAACCCTAGAAATGTACTTGCTGAAATTTCCAAATGATAAGTGACATGTGTTTCCTCAATGGGGAAATCACCTTTATTTATACTAGACTCGACACAACAAAAGTGGTGTCTATTGGAAAAACAGGTCTGACCTCAATAACTAAGAAAATAATTAATTATTACATTAAACCTTAATTATCTTTCACATATGGTGGGGCCAACTTGTACCCTTTACATCATAATTAGGCTTACAAGCAAATATTACACTTAGACAGTATAGCAAGGGATCCACACGTCCACTAATGTTCAGCCACTAGGGACACGTCCACCTGTGCTTAGCCACAAGGACATCATACTCAACATAATCATCTGGAGTACCACATCGTTTCAAGTCTCACACATAGGAGAACGATACACCCATCACATGGGCACACCCAACCACTGGGGGACGACTCAACTCTCCAGAGGAGAACGATGCCCCAATCACTTGGGGGACGACTCAACTCTCACACAGAGGGGAACGATGCCCCATCACGTGGGTATTCCCAACATTGGGCTCCCTCTCAAGTCGAATCAACTCAGTCTCAGAGGAGAATGTATCCTGGAGGATGCATCACGACACCACAATCATCAACACTCCCTCTTTAGCTAGGGAGGCATTCTCCACCAGGAAAAGTCTCTCACAGAAGTACTTGAACTTCGTTCTAGCAAGCGATTTGGTGAAGATATTTGTAGTCTGCTCATGTGTAGGAAGGTATTGCACGTGTACTACTTTCCTCTACACCATGTCTTTGATATAATGGTATTTTATCTCAATGTGTTTCGATTTATCGTGAAACACAGGATTCTCAGAGAGCTTCACACAACTCTGGTTATCACAATGAATAATGGTAGAATCCATCTCATGATCAAATAAATTTGTAAGGAGCTTGCGAAGCCACACTGCTTCGCGGACTGCCACACTCAACGCTATATACTCTGCTTTTGCGGTACTCAAAGCCACATAGCTCTGTTTCCTGCTGCACCAGGAAGCCGTGTCAGAACCTAATGTAAAAAAACAATTGGATGTGCTATTCTGGTCCACTGCACTCCCTGCTCAATCTGCATCGGCATATCCCTGCAATCTCATGTCTACATCGAAGGCATATCTCATGCCATATCAAATTGTGCCTTGTAGATATCTCAATACATGCTTTGCTGCTATCCGGTGAGTGTGTCTCGGTTGACTCATGAACTGACTAAGTACATTCACTGCATAACATATATCAGGTCTGGTGTCAACTAAATACATCAATGATCCAATCAAATGTTAGTGTAAATGTGGATCAATATCATCTGAATTAGTAGAAGCCTCGTTCATTTTCCTCAGATCCATCACCATCGGTGTAGGCATGGATTTGCAACCTGTCATACCGAATTTCTTCAATATCTCCACTGTATATTTTCCTTGACTCAGGAAAATCTCATCAGTGCTCTGCCTTACTTCTAGTCCCAAGAAGTAGTGCATCATACCCATATCCTTCATCTCGAATTCATAAGTCAATTCTCACTTGCATTCAACAATAAGTCTTTTTGAACCGATGAGGAATAAGTCATCCACATACAGGACCAAGATCAAGCACTCGTCACCAACAATGTGATAATATAGGTTTGGATCAACAACACTCTTGTTGAAACCCAAACTCATCAAGAATCCATCCATATTCTCGTACCAAGCACGAGGCGCCTGCTTTAGTCCATACAAGGCTTTCTTCAACCTGCACACATGAGATTTCTCGTTGTGTATCACAAATCCTTATGGTTGCTCGATCTAAACTTCTTCCTCAATCTCACCATTGAGAAATGTTGTCTTTACATCCATCTGATGTAGTTTCCAACCCATGGATGCAACTAGTGCAATGATAGTATGGATGGGAGTGTATCGGGCTATTGGAGAAAATGTCTCCTCATAATCAATTCCCTCCACTTGTGAGAATCCTCTGGCTACAAATATCGCTTTGTATTTCTCGACACTTCCATTAGTTGCATGCTTGATCTTATAGATCCACTTGGAAGTCACTACAGACTTCCCTTCTAGTCTCGGAACAATATCCCACACATCATTATTCATGATGGACTGATACTCTTCTGCCATGGCATCTTGCCATACCTGTTGCTTCTCCATGAAAAGAAGGCTCGGTATCAATGTTGTGGCTCATGGATGAAACATAGCTCGAAAATCTCTTTGGTCTCTTTCTTTCTCATAATGTGCCTTGAGGAGCTACATGTCCCTCTGCCTCCTGCATATTTTTTCGAGCCCCAACAAGCCTTTTATGGCCTACTGCAATGTCTCTGGGAACATTAACTGGATCAACTAGATCAACTGGAACAATGGTTGTCTCCCTTTGAATTGTTGAAGGGGAGAAGGTATTGTCTCTTCCTTCTTCTCAAGTAGTTTGACTCCCTCTGAAGTCTAAAGCATAGACATCTTCCTTTTCCTATTTGCTAACCTTAGTCTACAGTTATGCTCAATATTGATTTTGGTCCTCCTAAGAAAGGTTAGAGGAAGAAAGCCTCATCTCTTATGTCTTCATCTCTTTAAGGTGGCTTTGGATCAATGTTAACAGTGGAGGCATATTGACTTCCTCTCTTCCTGGTAGGACAATTTCTCGCAAAGTGTCCATACTTGTCACATCTGAAGCATTGGATCTTTGACATGTATTTTCTATCATCATAATCTGAATTCGATGAAGTCTTCTCATCTTTGAATGTTTGTATGAAGTTTCTTTTATTTCTTCCTCATTTCTTTGTATGAAAGGTAAGAGCATGATTGTCATCATGAGGGGAGTCTTCCACTCCTCTAGTTATAAGTATGATTTCTTCATGGGTACAATCTGTCCATAGATGATCAAAAGTAGGTAGTTGTTCTCTACCACTGATACTTTGAAGAAATGGTTTCCAAGGTTTTGGAAGAGCATTGAGAGTGGTTAAGACAAGTTCTTTGTCTAATATGATTTCTCCAATGGCACCTAGCTGATCTTTGATCTCTAACATCTTCATGATGAAGATAACAACGGTGTCACCTTTTGTCATCTTGATATTTTGAAGTTGGCCCTTCAATGTAAGAGCTATGAGGGTGTTGTTACTTTCAAACATATTCTTCAATGATTCATACATTTCATAGGATATCTTCAGGTTGACAATACGAGGTAGGAGATGATCTCTCACTGAGTAGATGATTATCTTCCTTGCCTTGACGTCATCTTCCTTCCTTTTTTCCTTCTCTTCATCGGTAGTTGTCTTTGGTAAAGCCTTTTGTATCACACTCAATAGGTCATCCTCTTCAAGGGTGATCTGAAGTCTTGACTTCCAGGAATTGAAGTTGCTTGATCCATCAAGTCTATCTTTCACCAAGGTTTTGTTCATCATATTTTCAGATTCTTCACAAACCCTTACCAACTGGGCTAGGAAACCTAACGACTAGGATAGGCTAGCAATATTGGGTTTTGTTGGGCTTATGACTGCCAAAAATAATCCTTGAATTCAGAAGAACACTGGTGAGCTGAAAAGCTCCTTCAATGAGCTGCAAAAACCCTAAAACTGAAATTTCTGCAGAAAATTATGAAACCCTAGAAATCCTAGGGCCAAAAATCCAAATTTCTCGAAATTGCAATCTAAGAGTTGTTGGAGGTGTGCCGAGGGAGGCCGTACACCCCTATGCAATTTTTATCCCCAATGTTTTAGTATAAAGTGTCGAAACACCCAAAATAGAGAGGGTCGTATGATTTTCTGGAAACCTTAGGAGGGTCGTATAGATTTTAGGAAAGAGGACGAATGGCTTTGTAGGCTTGTGCAATGGATTCTTCAAGACCTATGCTCTGAAATCATGTTAATTTTTCACTATTATAGTCTCAAGCATGAGATTTATTTCAATTCTAGCATTTACTTGAACCATAAACGAATGTCACTACACCATTAACAATTGCTGCAATAACCAAGATCACAAGAAGAAGTACCATGCACAAGAGCACAAGAAATATCATGGGAAACCCTTCTACTCAAGGGAAGAAAACTCAAAAATCCTTTGCTATAGTTTCAAGAGAAGATCCCCCAACCATAAAACCCTAATGTACACAAGAGGGTGCTCTACAACCTTGAAACTTGCACCCAAGAGAGGTGCACACTTCAGCCCTAGAAATGTACTTGCTGAAATTTCCAAATGACAAGTGACAATTGTTTCCTCAATGGGGAAATCGCCTTTATTTATATTAGACTGGACACAACAAAAGCGATGTCTATTGGTACAACAAGGCCGACCTCAATAACTCAGAAAATAATTAATTATTACAATAAACCTTAATTATCTTTCACATATGGTGGCGCTGACTTGTACCCTTTACATCATAATTAGGGTTACAAACAAATCTTACACTTAGACAATATAACACGGGATCCACACCTCCACTAGTGCTCAACCACTAGGGACACGTCCACCTGTTCTCAACCACAAGGACTTCATACTCAATAGAATCATCCGAAGTACCACATCGTCTCAACTCTCACACAGAGGAGAACGATACACCCATCACATGGGCACACCCAACCATTGGGGGATGACTCAAGTCTCTAGAGGAGAATGATGCCCCAACCAATTGGGGGACAACTCAACTCTCACTCAAAGGAGAATGATGCCCCATCACATGGGTATGCCCAACACTGGGCTCCCTCTCAGATCGACTCAACTCAGTCTCAGAGGATGTTAGGGACCTAACTGTTGATATTATGGTAGCTGCGGAAGGTATTTACCTCCATGTGTAAACCTGACAAGAATAGAATATTTCGAGAAGCAAGAAGAAACCCTAATGAGTTGGCTAATAACCCTAGAAGACATGTCAGCTCAAGAATATAAATTATATTAGTTTATTAGCCTCCAAGAGAACAAGTCGTCCAGAAGAAATAATATATACTGAACAGACAGATACCCAGAATGAGAAGTCGGCCCAGGAAATTAGCCAGAATTACTATAAATACAGGAGTCCAGTCTTCATTCTGGCAGGTAGTCTCAGAATTGCAGAGCAACACTTGTGTGCACTTCAGTGCCCAATTTTGTGCGCAGGTTTGGAGGAGAGCTGCCATTGCAGCTGCTACAGCTAGCAGATTGATTTTGGCTTGGACTATCTCTTAGCTAGGGTTTAGACTATATGATCAGCTCTTGTTGGTGCACTATCCTTAGGGAAAGGTGCGCTACCCTTTGTTTGGATATCTAGCCTAGGGTTTGCTTTCAAAGTGATTCTCTGTCAAGGTTAAGGTGCTCAAAGGGTGGCTTCGGCCTATGGTTGGGTGACAATAGGGATATTGTCAATGGTAAAACAAGCACATCCATTATATTCTAACAAGTTATGGGCCCACACCTCCTTCATTCAGTCTAACCACTGGAAGGAAACATATCCGTAAGGATATTAAGCTCGTTGAAGAATTGTCGCTAGGGTTTCTAGCAGGAGCAATCACCATAGCACTGCCACTAGGGTTACTAGCAGGTGCAGTTGCAGAAACCCTAATCCTCTCGTTGAAGCACCTTAAGTGAAGGGATTGACCTAATTTTTGGATAGATCAGTGCGCCCTAGCCTAGCACATCTCCTGGTACTCTCAGCAAGCCAAGACATCAAGTTTGAGTTTTTGGTTAGATCTAGGGTTGACCAAGTCAAAGAATCCATGACTTACTCCATGAAGTCAGAAAACAAGTTAGACGGAGCTTCTAACTTCAGAGCGTGGAAGACAAGGATTGACCTCATTCTTGCCAAGAATAAAGTGTTGGATATCGTGAAAGGAAAGATCGTGGAACCAGAGTTTGAAGAAGTAAAAGAGAAGGACCCACAAAACATTGCAGTTATGGAGAAGTTCAAAGATGGTGATATCAATGCCATGAGTATCATAGTGGAATCTATAAAATACCACATGATACCCTACATCTCCCATCTCGACTCATCGAAGAAGATTTACGATGACCTAACAAACCTCTTCTTAGTCAAAAACATTGGACAAATAATGAGTCTAAAGACTGAAATTCGTGACATGAAGATGAATGATGATGATAGCATAACATCATACTTTGTGAGGATCTCCCAGTTAAGAGATCAAATACAATCTATTGAAGATATCATTTCAGAGAAGGAATTGGTAAACATAGTACTCAATGGTCTTCCCAAGACATGGGATGCATTTGCCGCAAGCATGAACACAAGGAAGGAGTATCCTACATTTGAAGAACTCTGGACTTGTTGTGCTCAAGAAGAATCCATGATCAGTGCAAAAGAGAAACCCCAAAAGAAGTACGATGATCAAGCCTTCATAGCAATATTTAAGAACTTCAAGAACAAAAGGAAGTTTGGTTCAAGGAGGAAGCCAAATCAGGAAAAAGATATTTCAGAAATACAATGCTTCAACTGTTGAAAGTATGGTCACTACAAGAATCATTGTCCCAAGCTAAAGAAAAGGAAGGGGACACACGAAGCATCAATTTCCGAAGAAAAGGAACCTACAAAGAAGACTAAGCAGGATGAAAGAGACTTCTTCTTCGGAAGGTAACAATACTCTTCTTAGTTCTTGTACATATCTTGTTTGCATCGTCTCTGTACATATCTTGTATACCTATCTCTTGGAAGATAATGTGTTCCAAGAAGAACTATACCTATGGAAGAACAACAAGATAAGGATTGCGATACAAGTTAGATAATACACATGAAAGGATGAAATACATCAAACAAATCACGTGGAAGCTATTACAAGATAAGCCGAAATCATAATCAATCATGAAGAGACTTAGAAGAAGCAAAGACAAAAAGAAGTCAACAATCAAGAGGAAATTGGAGAAAGACTTATGACGTTTTGCAGAAGACAATAAGACGGAAGCGTGGACTCTGTTAGACAGAGGGAGCCAATTATATGCACTCATACATGAAGCAAGGATTAGGAGGGAGATAATCCTATGATCCATTGAAGATGATGAAGTATATATCCATGGTAGCAAACATGGAAAGCAGTACATGTTCAGTTCGACCATAGAAGAGGACTTCTTCGAAGAGAAACCTTAAAGTATCTCTGGTTGTCCATTCACATCCATGATCCTATGATGAAAGGAAGAAGTTGGAATCTTCAGAGAATGGAATCTATAAGAAACTCCATGGACCCAAGAGCTAAATAAAAACATGAGGAAGAACATGAAAGAATCCAAGAAAGAAAGAGAAGCTAGAACAACCAGTCATTGTATTAAGAATCACAAGATTACCGGCCTGATATGAACTCAGTAAAAGCAATCAAGCAGAGGAACTGAAAGTTATTATGAAGAACAATGTATATATGCAAGCATTGCAATATCAAGAATTAGAGGTTCTCTCAGATGGAGGGAGAAGACTATGACGATTACTTGTTCCAGTAAACTAGACATACCTCTACATGAGTCATTATATCATCCGCAACATCCATGGGTTGGAGTTCTACATCAGATGAATGCAAAGACTATTCTCCAGAGAAAATTGAACAAAGAGCGTATGAAGATCAACTTCAAGACTTTGAAGCATACAAGAAAGAGACCCTTGTATGTAGATGGAAGAAGATAACTTGGTGGAGAACCTCCAATGCATAGAAAAAGCATGGTGACTTTCTATAACAGAGATATTGTATCAAGATGATTACTCAGAAGATCAGATCTCATGATGACATAAGAAGTTCCACATGGATATGTTCCAGTTTTCCAACAATGATATACTTTATTGATCAGAGCTACATGAAGCCTTCAGAGAAAACCAATGTTCCAGACCAAAGTACATTTGAAATCAAGCATTACATTACTCGTGATAAATTCCAGAAAGGAGAATGTGGTTCTCCAATACATATCTCCACAGATGAGTAGATAAGAAAACATTTTGGTAAATCTTCTGTCCAAGATGAAAGAGTTTGCATACTCAAGCTGGAACTCGTGGAGACAACTTCCTTACTGAAAAAGGAAGAGATGGATCCCAGGTTGGGAGGGAGCACTGATGTATTATTGATTGATGGACAATCATTTTTCAGTTTGAAAAATGGTCCAAGATGAGTAGTTTCTTTCCAGTTCGAAAAGTGGATTGAGATTTCTGACAGATAGACATTTTCCAGTTCGGAAAATGGTCTAGATTGTTGATGTATCATAGACAACGACTTCCCATTATGGTTAACATGGGAAGTGGTCTAGGGAAGTTTCTCTTCTTGAGGGTTACTCATGAAGACAGGCCCGCCTCGTCGGACAATGATTTGGCATTGTGGTTAACATGGGGAATGGTCTGTTTTGGAGGTTGGTGCAGGACAGTCATTTCCTTTGGAAATGGTTCGGACAGTCATTCCTTAGGTCGGATTCATTCTCTCTGGGCTGCACTTTGTTTAGTGCTGGAGGAATGGCCCAGGGTGGGGAATGGTCCAGGTTCAACAATCAAGGACATGCATTCCTTAGGGCAAATTCATTCTCTCCAGGTTACACTTTGTTTAGTGTCAGAGGAATTGCCCAGGGTGAGGAATGGTCCAGGCTTAGAAATTAGGACAATTATTCTTCCTTGCTTAAGAAGAATAGTCCAGATAGATCATCATTGATGTTTTACCTTTTGAGGGCAGATACTCTTCCAAGATCTCACAGATGTGAGTGGAAGAATGGCCTAAATGATTCAGTTTATATCATAACATTGTTTTTGTGCAGGTTGATATTAGATGATTGTTATGAAGACTGTATGTCTCTAGACAGTAGATGTATATTACTGTGGTGGATGTGTTCCACTGTTTTATCAAGTACCTGTGTGCTACTTGGTGTGGTAGTGTACCACTAGATTGTAGTTGTGTACTACTATGGATAGAGACAGTTGTGTTCTACTGAATGATATTGTTTTGATTACCTTGAAGAGTATCAACAGTGTTGAATATGATTATCAACTATATGGATGATCAATGAACATAGATTTCCTAGACAGAAAATGGTTTAGAACATTTATTCTTCTAGATTAGAAGAATGGCTCTTGTGTCACTCTGTGGAGTGAGCATCATGTCTGATTACTCAGATAGAGTATGGTTCTGAGAGATGATGCAGTTGATGAAACTGATGGTGATGATGGTTCTCATGATCTAAGTCATGAGATAGTCTATACAACTATGTTGATGCTACCGGGTGAATGGTATGTTTGTGCTCAAGACCATTACCTGTAATACCTCCCTAGCTAGGAGGGAGTGTTGATATTATGGTAGATGCGGGAGGTATTTACCTCCACGTGTAAACCTATTGAGAATAGAATATTCCGGGAAGCAAGAAGAAACCCTAATGAGTTGGCTAATAACCCTAGAATACATGTCATCTCAAAAAGATAACTTGTATTAGGTTATTAGCCTCCAAGAGAAGAAGTCGTCCAGAAGAAATAATATATACTGAACAGACAGATACCCAGAATGAGAAGTCAGCTCAGGAAGTTAGCCATAATTACTATAAATACAGAAGGCCAATCTTCATTCTGGCAGGCAGTCTCAGAATTGCAGAGAAACACTTGTGTGCACTGCAGTGCCTAGTTTTGTGCACAGGTTTGGAGGAGAGTTTCCATTGCAGCTGCTGCAGCTAGCAGATCGGTTTTGGCTTGGACTATCTCTTATCTAGGGTTTGGACTATTTGATCAGATCTTGTTGGTGCGCTATCTTTGGGGAAATGTGCGCTACCCTTTGTTTGGCTATCTAGCCTAGGGTTTGCTTTCTGAGTGATTCTCTGTCAAGGTTAAGGTGCTCGGAGGGTGGCTCCGGCCTATGGTTGGGTGACAATAGAGATATTGTCAATGGTAAAATGAGCACAACCATTATATTCTAACAATAACACCTCATGTAGGTAGAATAATATATTTCCATGTAATAAAGGTCAATATTAATAAGGCCTAACAATAAGGAAGAATAAGTCCAATGTAAGAAGACCTAAAAGAAGCTTTTTCTTCTAGAAGGATATTCCTCTAGATGGTTCTTTTGATAGACATATTTAGTATAAATAGGAGTTGAGGGTATGAGAAATTTTGTTTGGGATATCATTGTAATAGAACTTTGCTCTGCTAGAGGCTGCCCCTCGAAGAGGCAAGTGAAAATTGCTCTCGGTAATCAAAGTGTTATTTCTGGTGTTATTTTTTTATCATTTGGTATTATCGTGGTGTTGTTCTGGTTATATTGTTGTTCATCTGCCATTTATAGCTATTTATTTTTGTTTTGCATACTTTTTATATCTAAAATATTACAAGTGGTATCAGAGCACCTTCCTTAGCAGAAAAGTGTGGGTTAATTTTTTTTCCAGGGTAGAGACGTATTCCGACGTCTTTAAGCTACAAAGATCTGTCATTACGCGCATAAACCCATGGTCAGAGATTCATACATGCAGTAAATACAAGTTGTACTTAAGAGAACATATGTTGGCCACCCTTGTAACCCTTGTTGGTACCCCTTCAAGTGGTAGCGCATCAGATAACACATGTATACAGATCGACCTAGATCTCTTGAAGCCCTCCGTAGATAAAATGATCGACTGCCTGACTGCTATAGTGCCACTGAGAACATCACTCGGGAAGATAATCTCTAGTACCTAGGTAGTCGGGTAGTATGACTAAGGGTACGGTCTAGCCTCCTTAGTTGATGCCCTGAGATATTGGGTCGAGTACTACTGTTGGACCCCGCACGTATATCAGAGAGCTATAGCACAGGGCAAACCCTTGTCTGTAGAACCCTTGAATACCTAACCCTTGGGACAAAAATGAAAACATAACATATAAGATCTATTGCGGCGCAACTGTGTCTCATGCATTCGAGTTGTGAAATTACTACACATTTCTTCCTGTTAAGAATTTGTACATTTCATCACTATAGTATTCTTCAGATCGGAGTATAACTCTTCAGATCCTATTGGCACCATTATTTGATACCTATTCCATTGGTTTTCTCTCTTCGCCCTGATCACAATCATACCTATCATTTTTCAGTAAAAAAAATTATTTTTGTGGACCCAACCTCCTTCCAAGACCCTTATTTTGGCTTTACCCCATTGGATTCACCTTGTTGCCCTAATCATTGTGATACACTTCACCCATAAACCATTTTTTGTGTGGTCCCACCCGCCCCTTTTCATGTTCCCTAGTCATCATGGCCCATACCCGTAGCCAAGACTTGGAAGCTCGCTTCAATACCTTGTACTCTAATTTCACAGAAACTCAACAAGAAGTGCAACAGATCAATGCCAATATTCTCTCCAGCAATCAAAAAATGCATTCCTCCATTGCGGATTCAGTTGCTACCTCAATCGAGGAACTCAAACAAGAGCTCAAACAAGACATTACTACCCAACTTGAATCTGTCGCTACGATGATCTGCGCTAAGCTGCATATCCCTGCAGATCTTCCCTTATCTGACCCACCTTTTCATACAGAAGGTGAAACTTCCTCTCATTCCCAGAATTTTCAGCCCCATCACTTTCAGTGTGACCTATGCCTTCCACGTGTGGATGTGACCAAATTTGATGGATCGAATCCCACTGGTGGGTAACTCAAATGGAACATTATTTATCTTTGTATGGCATTACGGAGGAGTTGGCCAAACTCTGGTATGGTGTTCTCCATATAGATCAAGAATGTTGGCAATGGTGGAAATGGAGAAAAAATGTCTGCCAAGAGTATGTGGCTTGGACACACTTTGTGACAGAGCTTTATGAACGGTTTGACACTGACACTAACCATTTAGGCCATTTGAAAAAGTTGAAACAATATGGCACAGTGGAAGACTTTATAGCTGCTTTTGAGAGACTGGATTTTGGTACATAGGGCATGTCTGATGCTTTTTCCCAAGAATGTTTTATCAGTGGCCTCAAGGATGAGATTCATGCTCATGTCCTCGTGGCTTGACCTCAGAGTTGGGTGGACGCTACTAAAAGAGCTAAGGAAGAAAAACAGGTTGTCTCTTCTCAAAATCGCAAACCCTCCTTTATTCCTCACACTAAACCAGTGAGTCCCACTCCTCCGTCTACTCCACACAAGATCCAGAAATTGACCAAGGCTGAAATGGTTGAACGCCAACTCAAAAGCCTTTGTTATAATTGTGATGAAAAATATTTTTCGGGACAAAAGTGTAAGGAACAAAATCTTTTTATGGCCATCTCATAGGATGTTTCAAAAGAGGATGTTGAGGCTCCCCTTGTGTCTGTGTCACTTGAACCCATTGACATAACCCCTCCCTCAGACCCTCCTGAAGTAGAACCGGTCATTTCCCTAAATGCTCTCACTGGCTTCTTTGTTCCCCAAACCCTCATGCTAATTGGTTACATCAAGCATAGGAAGGTCATCATTCTTGTTGATAGTGGAAGAACCCATAATTTTATTCATCGCCGCATTGCCCAAGAAACTAATTTCTATATCTGTACAGTCAATAATTTCCAAATCATGATTGCCAATGGTGGGTCCATGAAATGTGGAGGGCGTTGTGAAAATGTGCATCTCCAAATTGGTGACTACCATATGAAATCTCATATGTTTGCTATCGACATGGGTAGTTGTGAAATTGTGTTGGGTGCGAAATGGCTAAGGACTTTGGGTCCCATTCTCATGGATTTTAAGGAATTAACCATGCAATTCGACCAGGAGGGCCAACAATATAAGTTCCAAGGCATCATCGTCGGTTCCTCGAAGATCATTAGTTCCCATTGCATGGAAAAGCTGCTCAAAAAAGGTCATTTTGGTATTATTTCCCAACTCCATGCCATCCACGCCACCGAGACACCCTCTATGCCACAGAACCTCCAATCCATCCTCTCTAAACATCAAATGATTTTTTCCACTCCCAGGTACTCCCTCCTTCCCGGGGTGTTCATGATCATTCCATTCCCCTTGTCCCAGGAATCCTTCTTCCCAATATCCATCCATATCATCACCCCTTTTCCCAAAAAAGTAAAATTAAGAAAATGGTTCAAGAACTGCTCAACGTAGGTGTTATCTGCCCTAGTACGAGCTCCTACTCTTCTCATGTGTTCATGGTCCTTAATAAAGAAGGTTCTTGGCGCATGTGTCCTGACTTTCGTGCCCTCAACAAACTCACCATTAAGGACAAATTTCCCATTCCTGTCATTGATGACCTCTTGGATGAATTGAGTGGTGCCCAGTTCTTTACTAAACTTGATCTTCGTTCGGGCTACCACTAGATCCATATGAAAGAGGCAGACATTCCTAAGTCTGCCTTAAGAACTCATGAGGTCCACTATGAGTTTTTGGTCATACCCTTTTTCTTGTGTAATGCTCCATCCACTTTCCAAAGCCTCATGAATCATGTCTTCCGTCCTTTTCTTCATCATTTTGTGTTAGTTTTCTTTGATGATATTCTCATCTACAACAAAACCTGGACAAACCATCTTTCTCATGTGGATCAAGTTCTCCATCTACTCTCTCAACACCAACTTTTTCTCAAACAATCTAAATGTGCTTTGGGCACCTCAGAAGTAGAGTACTTGGGTCATCTTGTTGGTAAGGACGACATGAGGGTGGATCCTAAAAATATTGAAGCTATGCAAGATTGGCCTTACCCAAAGACTCTCAAAATCTTGTGGGGATTTATGGGTTTAAAAGGTTATTATCACAAGTTTGTTAAGAATTATGGAAAGATTGTGTCACCTCTCACTGCACTCCTTAAAAATAATTCTTTCACTTGGACTCCAGCAGTTGCTCAGGATTTTCAAACCTTGAAGATGGCCATGTGCACCACTCCAGTCCTCACCCTTCCTGATTTTACAAAGACCTTTGTCCTGGAATGTGATGCTTTTGAGAAAGTAGTTGGCGTTTTCCTTATGTAAGAGGGTCGGCCTTTGGCCTTTACCAACAAACAGTTGTCCGAGAGAAATTTAGGCCAATCAATCTATGAAAAGGAAATGTTGGCTAATATGCATGTCGTGGATCTTTGGCGACCTTATCTATTGGAGAAACACTTCTAAATTAAGACATATCATCAAAGCCTCAAGTATTTTCTGGAACAACATCTTTCCTCCCCCGAGCCACAAAAATGGGTGACTAATCTTTTTGGATATGATTATGAGATCATTTACAAAAAAGGCAAAGACAATGTGGTTGTTGATGCACTTTCCAGAAAATTTGAAGATGAAGGGTGTCTTTTTTCTCTCTCTTTAATTGTACCAGATTGGCTCCAAGATGTTCACAATGAATGGATACACGATCCCAAAAGTTCGCATCTGATACAACAATTGCAGTCCAATTCTCCAATTTTCCCAGGGTACTCTTTTCTCAATGATGAGCTTCGATACAAAGGTCATTTCTATTTAAGTAAACACTCAAAAGTTAAATCCGTGGTACTTTTTGAGCTTCATGCTACACCCACAGCTAGGCACTCTGGATTTACCAAAACCTATAACCGGATCAAACGTTCTTTTTTCTGGGAGGGTATGAAACATGACATTCGTAATTTTGTGGCCAAATGTGATGTGTGTCAACGCAACAAGGGTGAAACTGTCAAATCTCCTGGCACACTACAACCGCTTCCGATTCCACCTTCTATTTGGCAGGATATATCTATGGATTTTATTGTCAGCTTACCTAAATTGGGCAATAAATAAGTCATCATGGTGGTGGTTGATCATCTTTCCAAGTATGCTCATTTATGTGCTCTTCAACACCCATTTATAGCATCTACTGTGGCTCAACATTTCATGGATCAAGTCTTCAATCTTCATGGCATGCCACATTCTATTGTTTCTAATCGTGACCCAACTTTCACCAACAATTTTTGGCAAGAACTATTCAAGCTACAAGGCACCCAATTGCATCTCATCACAGCTTATCATTTCCAAACTGATGGTCAAACTGAAGTTGTCAACAAATGTTTGGAAACATATTTGAGGTGTTTTTCATTGTAAAGGAAGAATCAATGGGCTCAATGGTTACCACTAGGTGAATGGTGGTACAACACTTTGTACCATACAACTACGTGCATGACTCCTTTTGAAGCGGTATATGGACAAAATCCACCTTCAGTCCTCTCATATTTTACAGGTGTCTCGAAGGTCCAAGCGGTTGACTAAACGCTTATAGTTTGAGAAGCTATTCTCCATACCCTCAAAGAGAATTTGGTCATGGCCCAGAATCACATGAAACAATAAGCAGATCAAGGTTTCTCTGAATGTCAATTTGCGGAAGGGGATCAAGTGTTTCTTCGACTGCAACCTTACAAGCAAACTTCCCTCAAGGATGACCATTGTCAAAATTTGGCGCCCAAATTTTATGGTCCTTATACCGTTCTCAAGCGTGTGGGACATGTGTCCTATCAGTTAGATTTTCCCAGTCATTCTAAGCTCCATCCTATTTTTCATGTTTCCTGCTTAAAGAAGGTGATTGGAACTAAGTGCCAAACTTAAACCAACCTTCCTGAGTTGGATGAAAAAAGCTCCTGGCTACAACCACAAGCATTTTTGGACCAGCGTGAGCATCGACTGTGCCATCGAACCATCAAGGAAGTGTTATCCCAGTGGAAAGATACAACTCCAGCAGATGCCACTTGGGAACCAACTACCATTCTGCAACAATTTTCCCATCTCAAGCCTTGAGGACAAGGTTGTTTTTAAGGGGGAGGACATGTTAGGGACCTAACCCCTCATGTAGGTAGAATAATATATTTCCATGTAATAAAGGTCAATATTAATAAGGCCTAACAATAAGGAAGAATAAGTCCAATGTAATAAGACCTAATAGAAGCTTCCGCTTCTAGAAGGATCTTCCTCTAGATGGTTCTTTTGATAGACATATTTTGTAATAAATAGGAGTCGAGGGTATGAGAACTTGTGTTTGGGATATTATTGTAATAGAGATCTGCTCTGCTGGAGGTTTCCTCCTCGAAGAGGCAAGTGAAAATTGTTCTCGGTAATCAAAGTGTTATTTCTGGTGTTATTTTGTTGTCATTTTGGTATTATTGTGGTGTTGTTCTAGTTATAATGTTGTTCATCTGCCATTTATGGCTATTTATTTCTGGTCTGCATACTTTTTATATCTGGAATATTACAGAGAAGAATGTATCATGGAGGATGTCTCACGACGTTGCAATCATCAACAATTGTTCCATTAGTTTGTGAGTCTGGCGCTCACTTTCTCTCCTAAGGGTATTCTTCTCTATATACTGCGAGCTCCCCCTTTACTACTGCTACCACACCCCTCTCTTCCTTGGTGATGTTTTTCACCTTTGGCCTCTTCCTCTGCCAATTCTTGGGACTCCCATGGATTTTATCAGATGCAACCTATTGTTTGAAGTCTGAATTTCTGAAGGGGAAAATCCATGGTTTCCTATTCGTCAGGTCGTTCAATTGATCCCTTTTCCTTCTTCAAGAGACCAAAATTGTCAGTAGATATTAACTGCTTCAACCACCGATCTGACCTCCATAACCGATCACATGGCTTCATACCGATCTGGGCACGTTGGTAGGTGTGTGATCATGTTTATAAGTGTAAGCTATCCTGCTAAGCAAGCTTCCTATTTTATTCACTAAAACATATCAACTCCATCTCACTTGTCCACTTCATCAATTCCACATGTGATATAATGGCTATCACTCTAAAGGATTTTCCTTCTGAGTCAGTTGCCTAATGTCTTTCATTAACCAAAACAGTTTACAAGCTTCATAATCATAATTATATGAATTATTTTCATGATTAAAATCACGTGGGAAAACAGTGTGTTACATTCCCCTCCCCCTTAAAGAAACATTGTCCTCGGTGTTTAAAACACCATGTATATAAAATTATATAGAAAAAAAAAATGGGTATGCCATTCTCATGGCTTCTTCCAACTCCCATGTAGCTTCATCTGCTCCAAAGTGCTTCCATTGCACCTTGACCTGCACGGTGGCTCGGTTTCGAAGCATTTTTTTTCTTCTATCTAGGATGCATTGAGGTTTGGGCTGGAACTCTCCCTCTAGTTCCACTTGTATCACAGTCCAATCAATTACATGATTAGAGTCATGCACATATTTATTCAATAAAGACACATGGAATACATTGTGAGCTCTAATATTAGGTGGAAAAGCAAGTCTATATGCTATTGGCCCCACTCTTTCCAGGACTTCAAAGGTTCCACAGTAGCGGGGTGCCAACTTAGCACACATCCCCATTCTCAGGGAAATCCTCCTGGGCTTCACATAGAGATATAAATGATCTCCCACCTTGAACTCTTTATGAGTTCTATTGTTGTATGCATAGCTATTTTGTCTGTCTTGGGCTACTTTCAAATTATATCAGGCTAATTTCAAATTATGTCTTATCTTAATCATTTCTTGTTCCATTTCCTTCAATAGTTTTGGTCGAAGCGTGATCCTATCCACTGGACTGTCCCAACTAATTAAAACTCTACACTTTGTGTCGTACAAAACCTCAAATGGGCTCATCTTCAATGATTATTGATAACCATTGTTGTAGGATAACTCTACCAGGGGTAGATACTCTTCCCACTACTTGGGTTGATGCATCACGTGCATCCTTAACATGCCTTTTGGCACTTTGTTCACTCTTTTGGTCCGACCATATGTTTGGGGATGGTAGGTCGTGCTAAATGCACTGTGTTCCCAAGATTGCAAACAAGATTTTCTAAAAATTTGAGCTGAACTTGGCATCTCGATCCAAGATTATGGTCTTGGGCAGATCATGCAATCTGAAAATTTCTTTTATAAAAACATTAGCAACATCTATGACCTTAAAATTAGATTTAATAGAGATGAAATGTGTTGCCTTGATCAACTTATCTTCTACGTCCATGATTGTGTCATGTTTCTTAGTTGACTTTGGTAAACTAGTAATAAAATACATGGAGATCATCTCCCATTTCCAATCTGTAATTCCCAAAGGCTGCAACAATGTTGCAGGATGTTTGTGCTCAACCTTCACCTGTTGACACTCCAAACACTTCGCAATGTACTCGGAAATTTCCTGCTTCATTCCAAGCCAGTAATACAACTGCCTTAAGTCCGTTCTTACCACATTTTGATAACCAGAGTGACCTTCATAAGGTCTCCTATGGAACTCATCCATAATCAAATGTCTCAAATCTGCTGAATTAGGAACATACAACTAGTTGTTATACAACAACATATTATTAGCCTCAAGTTGATATCCTTCATATTTATTCTCTTTAGGTTCTTGTTGTAACCCTTATTTTACATGGTTGAAGAAATTGCCTTCTTGCAAGAGGATTTTAATCCTTTCCTTGATGTTATATTCTCCTACACTTGTTGTTGCTAAGTGTATAGAATGTACACTTTGAATGAGTTCATCTACCACTTTGTTCTCTTTCCCTTTATTATGTTTGATTTCAAAATCAAACTCGCTAATTAGCACCATCCACCTAGCATGTCTAGCATTCAACCTTGGTTGGTCGAACAAATATTTTAGTCAACATTAGTTTGTCATCAAGACAAACCTCCTTCCCAACAAGTAGTGTCTCCACATCTTCAATGCATGCACAATCATTGCAAGCTCTAGATATTGAGTGGCATAATTTTTCTCATGCTCATTTTATCTTTCTTGATTCATAACAGATCACTTGCCCATCTTTCATAATCACTCCACCAAGTCCTTCTTTGTAAGCATAAATGAAAACCACAAAGTATTTCTCAGGGTCTGTGATCTTCAAAACAAGGTATTGGTCAAGAGATACTTCAACTGATAAAATATAGCCTCACATTTTAGTGACCACACAAATTTATTCCATTTTCTTTGTAATAAAGTAATGGGATTACCGATCTTGGAAAATCCCTTTATAAGCCTTCTATAATACCCAAAAAATCCCATGAAATACCTTAACTCTATTACATTTATGGGGGCATGCCAATCCATGATTGTCTTGATATTTTTGGGATCTACTGCCACTACTTCTGTTGAACTTACGTGCCCTAAATATTGGATTTACTTCTTAAAGAAATCACACTTGTTAAATTTAACATACATTTGGTGCTCTCTCAACACATGTAACAACATCCTGAGATGTTCATGCTCTTCTTTAGTCTTGGAATAAACCAAAATATCATCCATGAATATTAGGACAAACTTGTCTAAATATTTGTCAAGCACATTATTCATCAAACACATGAAAGTGGCTGGTGCATTTGTAAGCCCAAATGGAACCACCACAAACTCATAGTGCCCATACCTCATTCTAAAGGCGGTCTTATGGATGTCCTCATCCTTAATCCTGACTTAGTGGTATCTATACCTTAAGTCAATATTTGAAAAGACTACAACTCCTTTGAGATTATCAAAGAGATCATCAATCTTGGGTAATGGATACTTGTTTTTGATGGTCATCTTGTTTAGCTGCCTTTAATCAATACACAGTCTGAAGGTATCATCTTTCTTCTTGAAAAACAAGGCTGGTGCTCCCCATGGGGATATTCTTGGCCTGATACAACCTTTATCCAACATCTTCAATTGTACTTTTATCTCCACTAATTCAGGTGTGCTCATTATGTAAGGAACTTTTGATGTTGGTACTACTCTAGGTGAAATATCTATTGAAAAATCAAGATCTCTCTTTGGAGGTAGTCCAAGTACCTCTTCTGGAAACACATCCTTAAACTCCTACAACACTGGATGATCTTCAAACTTCAACTACTTTCCTTTTGTTGAGTTAATCACTTTTATAGGATATCAAGAGACACCCTTTCTGACTGAACTTCCTAAGTTGTAATGCCAATATTTTCCTAATTGAAACTGGTTTCTGAATGGCCTACAAAAATTTTGTATTTCCTTCTTCATCTTCGCATTCCAAAGTTTTCTCATAATAGTTCAATTTTTTCTTGTGGGCAACTAGCCAATCCATGCCTAGTAACATGTTATATGATCCTAGGGGTAGGATATTCAAGGTTGCTTGTGTATACATTCCACTTATCTCAAATGGACATGCTTCTATGACCTCAACCACTCTTCTCTTAGTTCATGTGGCTAATTGGACTAATCATTCCTGTCCACGTTTCTTCCTCTGTAAAGCACATGATTCAAAAACTTGTGGTGAGACATAACTAAGATTAGATCATTGATCAATTAAAATAGAAACTGGTTATTTTTCAATTATACCTTCCATCTCCACTACTGAATATCGATGGTTTGCTTGCTGATTCAAAACAACTTCATATATCATTGGAACACTTTTGTCCACATCATTAACTGTGGTTTCTTCCTGCACATGATACAATTTCTTACTTGTTGGAAATTGGTTGTCATTGATGTCAACCCTAGAAGAAGCAGTCAAGTGAAGAAGCCTACAAATGTCCAAGATCAAGATTGCAATTTGGGGATTGTTAACATTTTTTGTGGTCAATTTGGATACCCTATATTTGAGGTCATTTTTACCCTACATAAATAACTCAAATGGAAGCACAAGTTACATGGTTGGAAATATTATTCCGATACCTTTCCAACAGTATATGGAAGTCACTCTGACTCCCTAGGAATGAGGAGATATGAATTCTTTCATCTGACAACCCAACCATAAAATTGAGGACAGTTCAGTGAGGTCGGCCCAGAAAATAAAAATAGGGATAGAACCACTGTAAATACAAGATGGATTTTTGCATTTTTAGAGCATCCAATCTTGTGATCTCTTAGCACAAGTTTGGAGTGAAGGAACTGGGAGGATAAGGAGCTCTTATGAAGGATATTTTCTAGTCTTATGGTGATGTTTTGATCATTGCTATGGGTTCGCTATAGTATGGAAGGTTGATTCTTTGCACAAGGTTCTATGTGGTTGTTGGGGTTTATGTGTGGACCTGGCTTCTATGTGGACCCAATTTTATGATGATGATGTATCAATTATAGTCACAAAGGCAGTGACATTGACAACAACAGTCTATGTGGACCCAGTTTCTAAGTGGACCCAGTTTGATGATGATGATGTATCAGTGACAGTGACAGTGGCAGGTTTATTGTATCATTTATATTCAAGGGTGGAAGGAAGGGGAAAGGAAAGGGGGTTGGAGCCTCCTTGCAGTTGGAGTTGGAAAATATAGGGAGTTGTAGCTTCCTTCAGGTTGGGGCCTGTAAATAGGGGGTTGGAGCTGGAGAATATTGGAAGTTGTAGCTTCCTTTGAATGTAATCTTTTATTATATCAGAAAAACATTCAGTGGATTTCCACTTATATCTATTGTGCATTGTGTATATCATCTTGTGCTCTTCATTGTATATATTATATTATTGGGAAGTAAAGTTGTAAAAAGTTATAAATTGCAATTGATATTGATTCACTCCCCCTCTCAGTATCAAAAATTGGTATCAGAGAAGGTTACCTTTAGCACAATTTAATCACTGGAAGGAAGATCATGAACAAAGATGGAAGGCCAAGGCCACATTCCAAATGGGATTCCACCATTTGATGGAAACAATTATGCATATTGGAGCAACATAACACAAACTTACTTGACATCTTTAGGAGTGGATATTTGGCTCTTAGTTTTCAATGGATATAAAGTTCCAAAAAATACTCCCATCAATCCAGAAGAGAAGAAATCAATGAGATGCAATGCAAAGGCCAGACATGTTATTCTAGGTGGATTGACACCAACTATTGCTAGCAAGGTGATGAACTGCAACACAACTAAAGAGGTATGGGACAAACTTAAAAATATCTATGAAGGTGATCCTAAGGTCAAGTAGGTCAAACTTCAACGACACAGAGCACAATTTGAAAATTTGAAAATGGATGAAAAGGAAGATATTGCAACCTATTTACTCAAATTAGATTAAGTTGTCAATGCTATCAAAGGACTAGGAGAAGAAATCAATGAATCCTTGGTTGTACATAAAGTGTTGAGATCACTTCCTGTGAGATATGATGTCAAGGTCTTTGCCATTGAATAAAATAGGGACTTGACTAATATGACAATGGATGAACTACATGGGTCCCTCATAGCATATGAAATGAGAACATGTATAAAAAATGAACATTCAAACAAAGAAGCATCCTTTAAAGCTATGAAGAAAACAAAGGACAAGGAACACAAGGAGAAATAAAAATCAGGCTATGATTCAGGTGAAGAAGAAGCACATTTTTTAAGAAAGCTCAAGAGGGGAACTGAAACATACAAAGGTAAGTTACCTTTTAAATGATTCAATTTGGAAAAGTAGGACACTACTAAGAAATGTCCTTTTGAAGAAAAGAAAATCTTCCACAAGAAAAAAAGGTCTCTACTCTAAGGAGGACACCAATTCTTCAGATGAAAGTGGAGAAGAAATGGATACAAGGGAAGTTCTCTTCATAACTCAAGAAGCTCAAGATAATGACCACAAATATTATAAACTATATGAAGACAATTTTGAAGAAGATTCTGATGAAGAAACTGAAGGAAAAAGCCTTGAATCTTTCTGGGGAGCCAAGGACATCAAGGAAAGTGAACACGAAGATGATGAGAATCTTGAAAAATTGAAGTATGTTGAAGAAGAAATTGCTAAGCTCACAAACATAAATAGAGAACTAAGAAACAAATTGGAAAGTTTTGAAGAAAAGAATCATGATCTTGAAAAGACAATTAACATCTTGAAGGAACAATTAGAATATTATGAGAAATTAAAAGTATAATTGGATCACATAAAAAAAAGAGCTAATGTTGACTATGGAAAAGTTGGAAAAAATTGGAAGAAGTATTGAAAAACTAGATGGAATCCTTTGCAATAAGAGATCACCTACCAATAAGACACGACTTGGATATCATAACAATTTAGAGATGTAAAATACAAATAAAGAGGACAATAAATATGAAGTTCCAGAAGCTATGCAAATGCCTTAAGAAGTGGAATCAACAATCAAGAAGAATTTGAAGAACAATAAGAGCATAACACCTTTAGCTGGAACAAAAGATCAAAATTCAAGAGGCATGAAATACCAAGAAGATCACTCCCTATCAGGTACGAGAATATTTTTCTTGGTCATTGTTATACTTGCAGAAACTTTGGACACAAATCAATTCACTGCAAAATAAATGCAAGAAACAACTATGTGAGAAACATAAATGATTATGGATATCCAAGGAACAATCATGTAAATAGTATATTTGGAAATGCTTATGGATATGACAACAAAAATTACAATCCAATAACATTGGTCACAAATCACGAGATTGCACAGATATGAAAGAATATTCTCTTATTATAAAACCAACTACAATATGGAAAAGGAAAGAGAATCCAAGACAAGAAAATGGTCAAATAGCATTGATCGTTGAAGATAAATAAGAAGAAGATGAATGGTACATAGACAATGGGTGCTCAACACACATGACTGGGGACCAAAAAAAATTCATCAGATTAAATAAAAAGGGTGGCAATGTTGCATTTGGAGATGAATCCTCTGTCAAAATATTGGGAAAAGGTGTAGTAAATCTTGGAAGTGAAAATGTAAAAGCAGAAAATGTCCTACTAGTTGAAGTTTTGAAGCATAATCTCCTCAGTGTCATTAAAATATGTGATCAAGTATACACTCTCAAGTTTGATTCTAAAAAATGTGAAATCATATAAAAGGACTAAGGAAAATTGGTTGCAACAACGACAATAAGACCAAATAACATACACATCCTAGACAAAGAGAAGAGAAAGAAAATTGAAGTCAAACGAAAAAGCTCCAAGGACCATAATATTGAAAGAAAGGAAAATAAGACAGAAAAAGAAAGAAGAAGTACTATTGAGTGCCACATGTTCAGGAGGAGCAACCCCAAAGAAAAGAGTCACCCTTTTCCATTGATGTCAAAGGGGGAGAGAAAAATTAGGAGCATGTCAACAGGGGGAAAACAAGATGACAAGAGGAGCATAAGTGTTGTCATCAATGAAAAAGGGGGAATTTTTTTGAAATTGGTTGTCATTGATGTCAAACCTAGAAGAAGCAGTCAAGTGAAGAATCCTACAGATGTCCAAGATCAATATTGCAAGGTGGATATTGTTGACAACATTATTTATGGTCAATTTGGATACACTATATTTGAGGGAATTTTTACCCTACATAAATAACTCGAATTGAAGAAAAAGTTACATGTTTGGAAAACTTATTCTGAGACCTTTCCAATGGTATATGGAAGTCCCTTTGAATCCCTAGGAATGAGGAGATATGAATTTTTCCGCCTGAAAACCCAGCCATAAAATTGAGGACAGTTTAGCCAGGTCAGCCTAGAAAATAAATATAGGGATAGAACTACTATAAACACATGATGTATTTTCGCATTTTTAGAGCATCCAATATTGTGATCTCTTAAAACAAGTTTGGAGTGAAGGAACTGGGAGGTTAAAAAGCTCTTATGAAGGATATTTTCTAGTCTTATGGTGATATTTTGATCATTGCTATGGGTTCGCTATAGTATGGAAGGTTGATTCTTTGCACAAGGTTATATGTGGTTGTTGGGATTTATGTGTCGACCCAGTTTCTATGTGGACCCGGTTTGATGATGATGATGTATCAATGATATTCACAAAGGCAGTTACAATGATAGTGACAGTCTATGTGGACCCAATTTGATGATGATGATGATGTATTAGTGACAATGACATGTTGATTCTATCATTTATATTCAAGGATGGAAGGAAGAGGTAAGGAAATGGGGTTGGAGCCTCCTTCCAGTTGGAGCTAGAAAATCTAGAGAGGTGTAACTTCCTTCAGGTTGGGGCCTATACATAGTGGGTTGGAGCGTCCTTCCAGTTAGAGATAGAGAATCTTGGAAGTTGTAGCTTCATTTGAATGTAATATTTTATTATATAAGAAAAAAATTAAGTGGGTTTCCACTTATATCTATTGTGTATGTCTTTTCTTGCTCTTGATCGGATATATTATATGATTGGAAAGTAAAGTTGTAAAAAGTGATAAATTGTACTTGATAATGATTCACCCCCGTTCTCAGTATCAAAATTACTATCATGTTGCTTATGAGGAAGATCTCTCAATAGGTGTGGTTCTCCACATCCCCAACATTGTAAAGGTCATTTCTTAGGATCCTTTGCTCTCTCTCTTGTCTTCTCTGTTGGCTTATTTCCACTCTGAGATGGAAAATTATGTTGATGCACACTTCTACTTGGCTGAACCAATTGTGCATGCCTTTTCAGATTCTTATATGGAAATGGCGTGAATCTATTTTTTTGGAACCCATTCTTATCCTTTCTCTTCCAGTCCTTATAATACTCTTTCTTATGCTTGGATTTCTTATAATAGCACTTGGCCTTCCTTATAGTGTCATCCAATATCTTTGGCTTATCAAATTCAATTATGTCCTGGTAGGACTATGGAAATCCGCTGAGAAAACGTTGCACTTTTTCTTTCTCATTCTTGAGGTAAGGAACATACCTCAACAATTCCATGAATCTTTTGGCATATTTATCCATGGTAAGTTGACCCAACATATGCTCATGGAATTCCTTGATTTTGTCATCATAGTACTTCTCTAATAGGTGTGCCTTTCTGAAGTACTTCTCAAACGACTTCTAGGTCAATTTTTCTTTCCTTCAATCCCTTGAGCTCCTTGAGATCTTCCCACCATATGGAAGCTCCTCCATTTAGGATGAAGATGAAAATATGTGCCTTCGTATTCTCATAATAATTATGTACCCGAAAGTACTTCTTCAAACCCAACATCCAACCCTTGAATTCCTCTCCTTTCTTGAATTCTCCATCGAAGGTAGGCGATTTATCCTTCATAAAATCTTCAGTTAGAGAACTCTATGAATGTCTTTTATTTTTCCTTGGAAAAATATATTCAATGCCATCATTGGACAACTCTTCGGAAGAAATATTCACGTTGGATGACTTCATGGAAATACTTCCACCAACTTTAATCTTCTTAACTTTCTGATTTCTCTTATTGGAAGAACTCTTTCCCACATCACTATGAGCCAATCCGTGCTTTTGGGAATCTAAAGGGGTTTTCAACCTCTCCGACTAATGCAATTATACATTATTGGGGCCTTGTTGTAGATGCTTCTGGATTTAAAACAAGCTATGTAGTAGTACTGCATTCATCTCTTCCTTCTTATCTCGAACCCTCATGAGCCTTTCATTATATTCCTTTAGGGTAATAACAATGACTACCAATTCTGGAGGGGTTTCTCTGTCCCTCTGGCCATCAAATTCCTCATATCATAAATTTGATGTGTCTTCCATGTTGCACTGCATCGTTCACCTCCATTGGCCCTCATGTTCAGTACTTCCTATGTGCTGAAAAAAGTGAAACATTGTTAGCCATTACATGTATCAACATCATAGCATACATTATTGGCATACTAAGATCTTTCTTAGACAAATTTTACAAGTCTTTGCGACCCATTCAATCCTAGAATTTGAACCTCACTATGATACCACTCTTTAACCCACCTATCTCGACTTAACTTCATGGATTAACAAATTCAAATAGTGAAGGCAATAAACAAATTCCATTTTACTTAGGAATTCAATTCATATTTTACATGCATTCACATTTACTCATTAAACCAGAAACCACAAATTTACATCATTATCTCACATCAAACAAGGTAGGTTAAATACTTATCTGTTCGAAAAAATATTAGCAACTGACTGACCAAGAGAGGATGCATATCCTCCCAACCTTATTCCATATTGAAAAGTTCTTTCCTTCAGTATGCCACCCTGATTCCAAGCCATGATATCACAAGGGAATGATTCAGTTGACTTCTAAATTTAGGATGATCCAAGAAGGTTACTCTCCTTCCTCCACTGACAATAGTAGAAGTTTCCCCCTTCCCACTGAGCTTAGGGCTTACGTAAGTTTATTAGGTACCTCTCCAACTGGATTTCCTCTACACAAGGGAGACCTTCTTTGCTATACAGTCCCTCAATGACCTCCCCTTACCATTGTCGGTTGATGTCCAGTTAGTATCAAGGTGTGACCGTCTATTGATCTAGTCTAGATAAGGGTCTTCTTTGTTTCAGGGTGATCATCAATATCTTAGACAAGCTTCCTATTTTCTTTAAAGAAATCTCTCTAATTTCTTCTTTTCTCTGACTTTGAACCCATGAACACCTATGTTCATTGCGCCATTAGTCTGTGAGTATGGCGCTCACTTTCTCTCCTCAGGGTATTCTTCTCTATGTGTTGCGAGCTCCCCCTTTACTGTTGTTGCCACACCCCTCTTTTTCTCGGTGATGTTTTTCACCTTTGCCTCTTCCTCTACCAATCCTTGGGACTCCCATGGATTCTGTCAAACGTGACCTGATATCTAAAGTCAAAATTTCTGAAGGGGAAAATCTGTGGTGTCTTATTCATCAGGTTGTTCAATTGACCCCTTTGTCTTCTTCAAGAGACCAAAATTGTAAGCAATTATTAACTTCTTCAACCACCAATCTGACCTCCATAATTGCTCACGTGGCTTCATATCGATCTGGGTATGCTGGTAGATGTGTACTCATGTTTATAATCTAGCTTGTTAATCAAGATTCCTATTTTCTTCACTAAAACATCTCAGCTCCACCTCACATGTCCACTTCATCAATTCCACATGTGATATCATGGATAGTACTCTAAACGATTTTCCTTCTCAGCCAATTTCCTGGTGTCTTTCATTAATCAAAACATAATTACAAGCTTCATAATCACAATTATATGAAGTCTTCGCATGATTAACAAAGTTACTAAATTAACAAGAATTGTGACCTCAAAACGAGAACTATGTCCCAAAAAACCTATATTTTTACATAAAAAACATGAAAATCAACCACCAAAGAAAAAATTGGTTCTACCGGTAGCACCATTTTTTCAAACGGGGTCAAAATTACAACATTTTTCAAGTATGTCCTTCAAAACTCATACAGTAACTCAGAAAAACCTTAAAATCGACACCTAAATAAAAAATGATGTTACATAAAAAAAATTTGTTAAAATTATAGATAATTTGAAATCATATTTTTAGTAGTTGGTACTATTAAAACAAGACCTCAAAAGCAATCATCAAATTGAAAAGTACTACTATCGGTAGCACCCATTTTAAAATTGGGGTATTAAATTGACACATTTTTTTAAAGTGGTAAAATAAATCATCATTACTCTAAACAAAATAATAAAATTAACCATTAAATGCTTACTTTTTAAATCTTAGTTTATCACTCCAAGCACAATATAATACATAATGCCACTAAAATATCACACTATACTTTAAAAAATCAACATCACTTTTTAATATTTTTTTACTTTTAATAAAAAAAATACAAGTTACATTGAATGAAACATAAATTATTTATTAAAAGTATTGTTATTTTGTCCATATACAAAACATATGAGCTAAGAAATTTTATCATATTCTCCATAATCAAAACATATAATTCATAAAACATAGAAATCATTCTTAACTTCACATTGTAAGATCATATGTAAGTTCAATGTTCATTTCTAGTTACCATACAAACATCATATGGATAAAAAATACATAAAATGTTTCATACACTTATTCATATTGACTCATGGATTATGAAATACCATAAGAGTCTACATTGTCTTTAGATGAATGATTGGATGAATATGTAGATGATCCATGCTCTTCTCTATTGTCGATGAATGCACCATTTGAGTCTACATGCATGCCCAACATTTCATATGTCAAAAGACTTTTAGATCTACAACTAGTTTCAATAGACTCCCATCTTGCAGTTATTTCTTGTGGCAACAACCTCTTGATAATCTTTGTTGTCTTGGAGCGAAGAGTTTCTCTCTTTGTCAAATTGAATTCATAAACAAGTATGTCAACATCCTCTAATTTTAAGAGGCCAGTGCGACAACGAGTTGTCTTTTAACCCTTTCTTTTTGTCTTTCTATTGACATGTTTCTCAACCACCATCTTTGGCTTGTACACACCATTGAATGGGTCTGTACCTGTTTCATACCAATGCACTTCAATTGCAATAACATCTTCATTTTCTTTCTTAATCTTTATAACTTTTGCAATCCAGAATGGATAACCATGTGGATCTTCAATTTCTAAGACTTCAAACATGTTTCCCTCTTTAATATCATGTATTGAACCCCTGTAAAGGTCTTCCATGGCTTCACGTTCTGAACGTGACCTTCGAGAACCAATATGCATTTATCTTTCCTCTACTTGTGTAAACTCAATAGCACCTTGATATTCTTGTTGTTCAACAATGTTTCTTTCTTCATATTCATTTGACATATTTTGTGGCCAATGAAATGGAGTCTTCAAAAATGTATCTTCATTTGTTGAGCTTGAAATTATGTCGCTTTGACCATTGAAAAAAGACTCCCACCAAACATAATCAACAACACCAAAGTACTCAGATGTATCTTTAATGGATTTTTTTATTTCTTCCAGGGATTCAGAATAATCTACATCTCTATTACACCTCTGTGCATTATGTATTTCGACAACTGATTGTAATAACAATAAATTTGATGCAAATATTGGACGATATGGAATGAAATTCAAAAAATGCTAAACCTGATGAAGGCCCCCATTCTGCGGTATTTGAATATCACTTTCTCCATATAAGTGTTTTCCCATCAACTTTTTTGAAACAAAATTGATGTTGGAATCTAATGCCAATAAGATGTTCAATACATTTTTCTTCATGATGCGATCCCTGAATAAATCTTTGCATGTCAACAGTTTCTTCTAATATATGAAAAACATGCTCTGGAATGTACGCTTTCTTAATATATTCAATCAATGATAGTAGGATTCCAACATTTTTCCTCTTAAATGTTACTGAAAAATGACTGAACATTTTATCAATATGATTATGAGTGTGTCCAACAATAAAAAAACCAACTTTCACCTTTTGAAAGATTTTAAGTTCAATAATCATGCTTAAATATCCAAACACAATTTTATTTTTATTTTCATGACTAGTGTTGTCCAACTGTAGATAGAGAACTTGAGGAAGATTGTCAAACCAATGCATGAGCACATGATGAATTATGGTGATGGTCATATTTACATCATTATGAATATTTGGAGCTGTGAAGTAAACCCTTGGACACATTTTTCCATTGAAAACCATACAACCAACCAAGTGAAACTGAATGAAATTATCTTATTGAGTTTTTTTTGGTGCACAGACAAAATGTGGTAGAAGTGTTTTATTATGGTCCATGCCATCAATTATCATACCTAAATATTTGTTTGGAGCATCATAACACTTCTTCCAATGTTTGTACAACTTTTTCCTTTCACTTGATTGTTGATTCTAATGTTCTTGAAGTGCTTTGACTATGGAATCTGCACATGACATAAAATGAAAATATTGATCATATGTGATCCAAATTATTTTGAGAACGAAATGAAGGTGGAGACATAATAATGAAATATACATATATATTGCAATAAAAACATAAATACAGTAATGCACAATTTTTATTAATGAGAGAATGTACAGAAACTGTAAAATTATAGAGTGAATGACTCGCTAGAATGGTGGCATATTATCTATAAGAAGAGATGTGATGGCTACGCTCATTCGCAAGAAGATGATGATGATTAAAATGAGGCTCTAGAGGCATTTTTAACATAAATAAAATCCAAAATCCTAACCCCTGAAGATGAAACACGAAAATGTCTGCGGGCCCTGATGGGGGTAGTTGGTACATCAACTTCCCAAGGGCGTAACTTTTGCATACGATCTCTATTTGCGGCGCATGATAACTCATTTGAAAAGTTTATTCGAGGATTACATATTTCATTCAACTTGGACCATGCCTTTGGGTATCGTCTAGGCGTTGTCGTGCCCAAAAAATGTAGTTTAGGGCCTCAAAACGGCCCTAGAAGTTCATGACCCGAAAAACCGTAGAACAACTGCCAAGGTGGAAACCCATGTTTTTAGTCAGTGGAATAGGTGGGTGGCCACCAATTTCTGCATGGATTAATCCTCCCCCTTTAGTAAGCAATGGTTTCCATTGCGTCAAGTCCCCGAGGAAGCGTTTGTTGAATCTGAACCTTGGTGAGATGCTTGCCTTGCTGAAGAAGTTGCCTTGCTTAGCTTGTTGAAGGATGTTATGAACCTATTGTTGGAGGGGCTGGATCTGTTTAATCAATCTGGCTGCATGATATTATTGAGTGTGGGAGGACTCTGTTGGTGAATATGTAGCATGAATAACATGAAGGTATTTATCATAACTTGGTTTGATTGGGCAGTGTGGAGGCATCTTGTAGGTGTAGTAGGAATATCTCAGTGCTCTTCTACATTCTTGTTGATCTTCTTCTACTAGATAGAAGGGTCTTAGGTCGAGGCTACAGTGGTTGCAGTGTTCTTCTCTTCTGACCAGGTTGTCAAGAGGATAAATTTTGTGGTATGAGAGATTACTTTGCGGCACTATTTTGTCGACACGGTAGTCGAGACTGCTTCTGGTATCTTGTAGGGATGACCCCCTAGAGTAATAATGAGGCTACGGGGTCGAGACTCATAAATAACATGAATCCTCCACATATATGGTTGGCCTAACAGAACATCACATACTTCCAATGGGGAAATATCACACAGTACTTTATCCTTGAAGGGCTTGATGTCATATGATAGGCGACACTGCTGGATGACACAAATATCTCATCCCCGACAGAGCCATATGATGTTGTATGGTTGTGGGTGTGGTTGTGTCAGAAAATCCAACTGCTTGACGAAATATGTTGAGATGTGGTTTTTTTCGTCTTGCACTATCAATAATAAAATGAAACAGGGCCCCTGTCACCCACATTTGTGAATGGAAAAGGCACTCCCCCTCCTCAGGATCCTTTGGTTCTTCTGGTTGGATTGTTGTGGTCATGACAGTAAAAGTGGGTTCTGCATCAATTATGTGTATCATTTTATTATTGTCTGAATCAGAGTCTGAGTTGAGTCTCATCTCTATTTCTTTGAGCTCGACCACCAATGACTATTTTGAGTGACATTCATCGATGTTGTGGCAAGGGATTTTGTGGAAGTCACACCACTTCCCAGTCTCCTTCTTCGTCTTCCCGTTTCTCTTCTTTTCCTATGGATTGGACTGGTTTTCTTGAGGTTGACTATTCTATGATTTAGGTCTGCCTTTACCATACTTCGGTTGTTGTGGATATGCAGATCCAAATTCCCGCTTGTTCTACTGCTTAAATTTCTTCTCGATTTTGACATTATATCTATAAGTGGCTCCCAATGATGAGACGTCCAAAAACTCCATTTCAGTTTGGATGTACCTGTGTAGAGCCCCATGGTATTTTAGAACCAAATGTTGCTCAGAGTCTTTGATACCCAGCTTGGTGCACAAGGTATGGAAGGCATTTGTGAACTCTGACATTGTTTGGTCTTGATTTTGGTGAGGCATGGTCCATCTCATGTACTAGTCATCATAGTTTCCCACAGGGTAATATTGATCCTTCATCGCATCCTTAAAAAAATCTGAAGTTTAAAGGGATTGACCCCAAATATTCCAGACTCCTCTGTGTAACTTTGATCCCAATAAGTTTCCTACCAATGTTTGACATGGGGGAGATCCTTAAGGAGCGCAAAGATGATCTTTTCTCTGTCAAAAAAATTGTGAACAAAGAAATAACTTTCTAGCAAATTTAACCATTTTCTCAAAGCATCTGTATCGATTTGACCTTCAAATACGGGAATATAAAAATTAACATGTAACTTAAATGGGTTAGTGTCTCCAAAGCAACTTCTTGATGAAGACGCGCCTGTTATTGTCGATGATCATTGAAGGATTTGGGAAAAATTCTCTAACATATCATTCCTATGTTGCGTGAGGGATTCCGCGAGCAACAACTTGATGGGATATTATGATCCCTCATTCCTCTTCTCTTCCACCATGGGAGGTTGTTTGGGCTAGGGAGAGTGGTTGTCCTTAAGAGAAACTAGCTCGAGACCCAACTCTCTATACCCTGACCTCGTCAAGGACATGCACTAAGAAACGAAAAGGAGTAGCCTGCTATGATACCATTGATCCAGATTATTTTGAGAATGAAATGAAGGTGGAGATATAACAATAAAATATACATATATATTGCAATAAACAAAAAAATACAATAATGCACAATTTTTATTAATGAGAGAATGTACAGAAACTGTAAAATTACAGAGTGAATGACTCGCTAAAATGGTGGTATCTTATCTCTAGGAAGGGATGTGATGGATACGCTCATTCAAAAGAAGATGATGATGGTTAAAATGAGGATCTAGAGGCCTTTTTAACATAAAGAAAATCCAAAACTCTAACCCCGGAAGATGAAATGTCAAAAGGTTTGCAGGCCTCGATGGGGGTAGTTGGTGCGTCAATTTGCCAAGGGCGTAACTTTTGCATACAATATCTATTTGGGGTGCATGATATATCATTTGAAAAGTTTATACGAGGATTACATATTCTGTTCATCCCATGCATTTCTCTTGTTTATTTTCTAGGTGTTGTGCTAAAAAAACGTCATTTAGGGCCTCAAAATGGCCTCGAAAGTTCAAGGCCCGAAAAACCGTAGAAAAAATGCCAAGGTGGAAACCCATGTTTTGAACTAGTGGAATAGGTGGGTTGTTAAGAACCAAATATTAAAATAGCATAAAAAAACCTCAGAATAAGTACTCAACGCCTTGAAAAAGAGAGAATTTCATATAATAATCCTCTTCGAGGGGGCAACCTCCTTATACACCACATAAATTCCAAATACAAGATGAGTCCAAATGAAAATGTCTCTTTGGTATATATAGGAGACTAGGAGGTACAATTACAACTAACGGACCCAATCTGACATAAATAAAATAACAATACTAATTTAATATGCCCCAATTAAGGGGTAATGTGCCATGATTTAGGGCTTAACATGCCCCTCCCCTTCAAACAAGTGTTTTCCTCATAGTGTGCTATCATTTCTTCCGTGAAAATTGTCCAAGTGAAAAATGATTTGCGAGAACAAAGCCATCGATACCAAACAAATTGATTGGGTTCTAAATATAAAGAAGCAATTTGTACCTTTTGTGTATGTGGCACATCATGTAGATCAAATATCTGCTCCATCTGAAGTATCCATGTGATTGTATTATTACCATCAAACTTCCTCATATTGATCTTAGGAAAGTGGTTGGTCTTCAACCCAAAGTTGGACTTTCTCCAGTCTTGATTCATCTTCCTTGTGTCCTCATCATGAATTTCATGGGATACATTTTCACTTTCAGGTGACCTCTCTATTAGGAAATTTTTCAATCCTTCCATGATCTCTCTTTTTAAACCATCCATCTCAGTATCCATTATTGCCTCCAACTTAGCTTCAGTCGAATCCATCATCCCTTGTAGTTCATATTTTGTTATTGTCTTATTTTGTAAATCATTTATGTCCTTGCACATTTCTTCACCTTCATCAAGATTCCAAGTAGGACTGTATGGCGTCTTATTTAGTGTATAAGTTCCCTTTTTTGGTGGCATGTTGGCCAAGTATCACTTTTAAACCTTGACTTCAAGGTGGTTCTACTAGACGATCTTTCTTCTATTGTATCTCCAAAATATTGGCACTTCTGGGTACGAAAATTTATTTTCGTAGTTCTCTGATACATCTTCTCTGCAATGCCACGGGTCTGACCAAAATTGGATGTGCCAAGTGGAAGTTATGGTAACTTCCCCACACCTTGTTGACTTTTTTCCCTTCCAGGAGAGGGTACTTGTAAAGCATGCTAAGAGCACAATATTTGATATTTGATTTTGAAACTTGTACCAGAAATACTATAGACTATCCACTATCAAATGAAACTAGTCTCACTTAATTTGGATACTCACTGAAGAATATATAATTTTTTTAACCGGAAGACATGTTTGAGACCAGTTAATATGAATGGTCAGATACCCTATCTTACACAGGGTGTATCTACAAACGTAAGATGATCCAGAAGCTGAAAGTTTTATCACAACTAACTTGATCATTTCTATGAATATATGTCAGGTTTCAGGGTATGAAACATTACAGAAAAAAAATTATAGAAAAAATTTTGTGATGACTAAATTCAGGATGATTCCAGAACCTTATCTTACACAGGCTATATCTCCGAAAGTATAAATCCTCAGGAGCTGAAATCTTAACCCCACGTACCTTGATCTGTCTAATAAATATACTCCAAGGGGTTACTTTTGAAACATCATATAACAATAGTTATAGTGAAAATTCCAAGGTGTCTCAGATGTAGCAGTGAAACCCCAAGACCTTGAGCTCTAATACCAAATGTTAAGAATCAAATATCAAAATAGCATAAAAAACCCCCAGAATAAGTACTCAACGCCTTGAAAAAGAGAGAATTCAAGATAATAAGCCTCTTCGAGGGGGAAACCTCCTTATACACCACATAAATTCCAAATACAAGATGATTCCAAATGGAAAGGTCTCCTTGGTATATATAAGAGACTAGGAGGTACAATTACAACCAATGGACCCAAGCCAACATAAATAAAATAACATTACTAATGTAATATGCCCCAATTAGGGGGTAATGTGCCACTATTTAGGGCTTAACATGGGTGACCATTGATTTCCTCTTCGATCAATATGTTTTCATAGTTGATAACTATACAATTTAAAAAAAAAATAGTAAATACATACCTCTTTTTGTCCCTTCAGATTTATCTCTTCTTGATTTAAGAGTAACACATATACTGGAAATCCCCATCCTTGACTTCTTAGGAATACAGACATTGTTGAATTATTTCTTCCATATTCTTTTAAAATATACATATGTAATAAAATTATCATTTCCTTCAACATATCCTTTGTACAAGTTGTAGATTTCCCTCCTTCATAAATTATCTAGATTATGTATTGTGTCTCTATCTGGCATACACTCTCTATATTTGGAAAAGAAGTCATGCATCCATGAAAATATAGTGTTTGTTAATTGCCTACTCTCTCATCCATGATGTACCTTTGAATAAAATGAAGGATATTTTTCTGACCTTGTTTGGATTCTTAATAGACGAAGATTACCAATTGAGTGAATTTTTTTGAAAGCCTTTTTGCAAAGTAAAATATTTTGAATGCGATAATCATATCCTGTCTTGGTAGATATCATGCACCCCATAAAATATGATTTTTTTATGCTCTTATTCATTGAAAAATATGTCTTCATTTTATTCAAGACATACATGTATTCCATGCTTTTCAAACAATTCTTTTGACAACATTCAATTGAAATCAATTCACTTATGGAAATTGATTTAGTGATAAATTATTTCCTAGACCTTGTATAACTAGAATGATTTGGATTGATATAAAAAGGTCTAGTCCTAGTCCTAGAAACAATGTTTCTTTGCAATGTTGTAATGTTACCGACTTGGCTAGTCTAGGAAACGTTTATAATGTGTCTATAGGATTAATTGTTTACAACATATAAATGATCATACAAATAACAAATGCGACAAAAGATTGCAAAGTTTATATTATGATATCTCTATGGAGTACAAATGTCGAATGTGGCTGAATAAAATGAATCACTCAGCTAGATCAAATGAAAAAAGGATCTTAGCTGGAATACAATAAGAAAACTAAATGATAATACCCGATAATAGATGAGCATTGCAGGATCAAATGATGAGTTGGAACTATGGCAGCTCGCACGGTAACTGTTGTAAGTTTGGAAAGTTTTCCCTGGTGGCTAAACCTCTCGGAATGGCCTAGAAACTGTCCCAAATGATGTGCCATGGTATAGCTCTCAGTCCTGGTGATTGAATGGTCCCTTTTCTTGTGTATCCGGACCCTGGATGGATCCCCCTGGGGGAATGTGCCCCTCTCTCACTGGAAAAATGTGCCTTAGTGATTCCACCGTCAGAATAGGATGAGATGTGTCTCAAAATGATCGCCTTGGTCTACTGTGAAATGGGTCAGAAGGGTTTCCCTAGATCTGATCTAATGATCGCTCGGGAACCCTGAATGTGTACGCCAAAAGTATTGCACTCCCAAGTCTGAAAAATGCACCCCAGATGATTCCTCAATCGGAATCTAACAAGGAACCAGGAGAAAGATGAATCTTTCCAACCTCTCAACTGGGTCGAAGGGGAATCTCTGAACTCTTCTTGGATGGGACAATTTGATCCACTGAACCTCCTTAGAAGTTGTGCCCTCACTCTGAATAAGTGCGCCCTTGCTGCTGGAACCTATGTAACTACTAATAAAGAATGATGGAATACCTATGTGATCTTCCTGATGACTATGGTGTGTCTCTCAACACCAAAATCAGCCAACTGGTGTCTTCCTCTTAGAATCTAGTGAACTATCTCTCCTAAGATGTGCCTCTCTCCTCTATGACAAGTCAAAATCTGCATAATAATGAATTAGGTCGATGACCCTTCTCTTATAGATTTCCAAAACCCTAATTCGTTGTTGAAACCCTAATTCATTGTTGACTTCTAAATTTAGCTCGTTTGTTCTATTTTTAGCTCATATTGGCTTAAAAGCATTTTTAACCACTTTTAGCTCAATGTCACTTTTTGAACATAACACCTTTGACTGGAGTGACCTCTAGTAACCATGTTTACCCCTTTCTGGCCCTGGCTATAGTCTAACGGGGTGGTTTAGACCATTAATCCTCCTCTTTGGAGCTCCTATTTGGAAAGGTACATTACAATCCTCCCTTCCCAAAATTGCATGTCCTCAAGCAATACCAATCTAGGGTGTTGCAACACTTTCTCATTCTCCCAAGTAGCGTCCTCTACTGGAAGCCCTCTCCATCTAATTAAACACTCTTTGATGACCCTGCTCCTCAGTTTCTGCTCCCGGAACTCCAATACTTCCTCTGGAACCAACTCCAACTGTCCCTCCTCATCTAATGGGGGAAGATCCTCTGATGTGCTAATGAATTGTCCCACTGCCTTTTTGAGGCAAGATATGTGGAATGTGTTATGAATCTTTCTCCCCTTTGGAAGCTCTAGCTCATAAGAAACCTCTCCTACTCAGCGCATGATCCTATAAGGGCCATAAAATCTGGGCTTGAGCTTCTCGGCCCCACTCTTCTTCATAGATGACTGTCTGTAAGGTTGGAGTCTCAAGAAAACCAAATCCCCAACCTCAAAGTTGTGCTCTAACCTGTGCCTGTCCGCACTCATCTTCTGTCAGTTCTGTGTCGTCTATAGGTTCTCTTTCAGGAACTTGAGAATCTCCTAACTCTCTAAGATCCAATGCTTAGCCTTGGAAGCTCTACTGTCCCCAAAAAACAATTCAACCAAAGTGGGAGCATCATATCTATACAATGATCAGAAGGGCGTCATACCAATGGACACGTGGAAAGTGGTGCGGTAGCAATGCTCTCCTAAATGTAGCCACTTGACCCATGTTCTTTGTTGTCCACCTACATAGTTCCTCAAATATCCTTCAATCCACTTGTTGATGATCTTGGTCTGCCCATCTATATGAGGGTGATAGATGGTGTTGGGTGTCAACTCTATCCCCACCAACCTAAACAACTCTCTCTAGAATGTCCCAATGAACCGACTATCCCTGTCACTGATGATGTTCCTCGACAACCCATGAAGTCTGAAGACCTCTCTGGATAATAGCTCGGCTACCTGAACTATGTTGTACTATGTCAGTATGGCATAGAAGTGAGAAAACTTGGTCAATCTGTCGACCACTACATAGATACAATCCTTACCCTAAACCTTGGGTAGGCCTGTGATGAAGTCCATCGATATACTTTCCCATTTCTGCTCTGGAATGGGGAGTGGATGAAGTAGCCCTACTAGAAGAGTATGCTCTGACTTGTTCTATTGGCAAGTCACACACTCACTGATGTGTCTCATAACATCCTATTTGAGCCCCTTCCATGAGAACCTCTCCCTGACCTATCTGTAGGTTTTGAAAAACCCTTGATAGTATGCTAGTGGTGAATCATGAATTGTTGTGAGGATCTTCTTCTTGAGTCTCGAATCTGGCACCAAGTAGACTCTATCCTTGTGGAATATGACATCGTCAATGACCCTATTCCTGTCATCATGTATCTTCCCATCCATAACCTCACAAGTAAACTTGTTCTTGGAATATACCACTAACAAGTGGGATTTCCAATCTGCTGAAATCTCCATCAAATAACATGTCGCAGGTCTCCTCGATAGTGCATCATCCACAATGTTCTTCTTCCCCTTGACATGATTTATGTCGAAGTAGAATTCTTGTACCTTCATCACCCATTTATGTTGGAACTCACTGAGGTCCTTCTACTCAAGGAAATACTTCAAGATGTTGTGATCTATCTTGACCATGAATTTATTGCCCACCAAATATTGTTTGAATTTGATCAAGGCATGCATGATTGCCAACATTTCCTTGTCATAAATGGGAGGTCCTTCTACTCAAGGAAATACTTCAAGATGTTGTTATCTATCTTGACCATGAATTTTCTGCCCACCAAATATTGTCTGAATTTTGTCAAGACATGCATGATTTCCATCATTTTCTTGTCATAAATGGAGTACAACCTCTCAGGTTGACTGAGCTTCCTGCTCTCGAATTTAATGGGGTTTCCTCCTGCATCAAAATTTCCATGATACCCTCGCTAGATGCGTTACACTATAGTACAAATGGCAAGATGAAGTTTGGTAATGCTAACACTATGCAAGTGCCCATGACTTCCTTCATGTGATCAAAGGCTTTATGTGACTCCTTGGTCCAGATGAAATCCCCATGCTTAGTAAGATTTTTTAGTGGTTCTCCAAGATGAGAAAAACCCCAAAGAAACTTCCTATAATAGTTGCACAGCTTGAAGAAGCTCCTCAACTTTGTCATGTTCCTGGGCGTTGGCCAATCCAAAATGGCCCTGATCTCATCTTGGTGCACATGTGCCCCCTGTGCACTGATGATGTTGCATAAGTAAAGTATCTCTATCATACCGAACTCACACTTGGACTCTTTGGCGTATAATGACTATGCCTCCAAGATGCTCAATACCTCATCAGGGTGCCTCATATGATCCTTCCATGTCTTGATGTAAACCAAGATGTCGTCGAAGTAAACCAAGACTGATTTCCTCAACTGATCTTTGAATATGTGGTTCATGCAATACTGGAATGTAGTTGGGGCATTGGTTATCCCAAATGACATAAACAAGAGCTCAAAATTTCCAAAGTGACATCGAAATGTTGTCTTCTCTATGTCTTTCTCTCGGATGATGATCTAATGATACCCAGAGCATAGATCAATATTTGAGAAGAAAATTGCCCCATGCAGTTCATCCATCAACTCGTCAATGTGTGGGATAGGATATCAGTTCTTGATGGTTTTCTTGTTCAAGGCCCGGTAATCAATGCACATCCTCATGATGCCATCCTTCTTCATAACTAAGACAACTAAAGAGGTGAATGGGTTGTTGCTCAGTCTGATGTGTCCCATTGCTAGAAATTCCTTGATTGCTTTCTCTATCTCATCCTTGAACCTCCTAGGATGACGATAGGGGGGTGTGATCATAGGTTTGGCCCCATCCTCCAACTCAATAGTGTGATCAAACCCTCTATCGGGTTGTCTCCCTGGTGGAATTGACCAAAAAACTTGTTGATGTCGTCCCAACAAATTCCTGATCTTTGTATGATATTGTCGTCGATCCTCTGAAATCTTCTACATAGTGATCAAGCACTCTACGACATATGCTACCTCCCCATGTATAAATATCCTCCCAATCCTCTTGGCTGAAGCTGTCCTGGGTGGTCCTGTCGACATACCTCTCAGAACAACCTTCTTCCCATCATGGTCTTTGAACCCCATCTCCAAGGTTTGGTAATTGGTGCAGGTGATTTTTCCCAAGGTGATCATCCATTGGACTCCCAACACCACATCTATGTTAGATAGGTCAACCACATAAAATGTGTCTCTCACTGTGTAGTTACCTAACTTAATCTCCAAGTCCAGACCTTGGTCTAAAAACTCCACCGTGTTTCCATCTACTACTGCAACACCAAACCCCTCAAACTCCTTTGTATGAAGTGCATGTCTCGATACCAATGAAGTGCCAATGAAATTGTGGGTGGCCCCACCATCTATCAGGTTGATTTCCTATTTCCCCTGAATAGTTCCTCTGATCTGGAGGGTATCATACTTGGGAACACCAGAAAGTTTTGCTATGACTCCATTTGTTGGTTTCTGTATGTTACCCTTCTCAAGAGGTTCTGGAACTATCAGTGGGTGGGATCCTGCCAGTGTCGGTGGTTTATGAGGAGGTTGCTCCTCTTTCCATGTCGACTCCTCCTCTAAGCTAGTGGATTCACTGTCCTGCTCCTCCTTCTCATTGTCCACACTGTATGCTTCCACCTCAATATAATGAATCTCTCCCTTGCCCATGCACCTGTGGCTTGGGACCCAAGGGTATCTACAATTGAAGAAAAGCTTCTTCCTCATAAGATCTCGCCTTGTCTCATCATCCAACTTCTCCTTGCCCTTCCATTCTCTCTAGAATGGCTTCCTGTCTTGATCCTTCTGTGGTACAAAGGGTTTGGAAATGGGTTTGGTATTTGGAACTGAGCCTGCCAAATACCGAGTGCATAGGATGGCATCCTGCAAGGTGTGAGGCCTGTATGCCTTCACCCATCCTCTCAAAGGTTATGTGAGCCCCTCTATGAATAGCATGATCGGCCTGGGATCTGATATATTTTTCACTGCCATGACTACCCATTGAAAATTTGTGATGAACGCCTTTGTTGTGCCAGTTTGTCTCAAATGGGATAGATCCCTGAAGTGGATATTGGGATGCCCCCTATCAAACCTGTCCATGAGTCTCTTTGTGAACTCCCTATAGGAGGTGATTCGAATGTGACCCAATGTCACCAATCTATGATGCCACCAATCGTATGCATCACCCTCCAAGAGTAAGGTAGAAAAACTGATGGCTTATGTCTCGGTCATCTGGTTGAGCTTGTAGTATGTGTCTAGATTTTATACCTAAGCTCTGGTGATGCATTTGGATGATCCGTCGAAAGAAGGTATGGTGATTTTACCAAATTTCCATATGAAATCAATGTTATTCCCTTGTTGTTGTTGTGTTCCTCATCTCTGTGGATATCTAGGGAAGTTCCTAAGTCTGAGTCCACAATACTCGACCAGGTTCATGTCCTAATGGAAGTCACGACCCAATGCTGCATACTCCCTCCTATACTCTACAATGTCCTCTGCATGAGTGGGTGGCCTCTGTGATATTGGAAGTTGTGCTGCTACTGGGGGTGCCCACTGGAAACTAGGAAACAAAGGTTTGGGAATCCTACTCGAAGAGGCGTATGTGTGAGTAGGAGATTGGTGAGTTCCCATGTGTTGCATGTGGGGCTTGTGCGCCCGGGGTGCCCACTATGGCCAATCTATCAACCACCTGTTCCAAGGACTGAGCCATGACCTTTTGACTGGCTACCATATCATTGATAACCTGCATGAAGGTTTCCTCTGGCTCCATGGGGCCCTTACCACTTCCCTCTGATCGCTCATATCTGTCTCCTATCATCCTCTTTGCCTTGCACTCAACCTCACACTCTACCATTCTCTCTACTTCCATGTGCGCCTCTTCCTCTTCCTCTGATTTGGGAGGGAAATGAGGAAATTTAGGCCTAGGTCTTCTTTCCTTGCGCCTATTGTAAGTGACATATTCGTCACCTACGTGCTCACGACCCTCTGGGTCTTCTACTGCACTCATCGTCTTTAGTCACAAACTGGAAGAAATAAAGCTCGGATACCACTGTAGTGTTCCTGACTTGGCTAGTCTAGGAAATGTTGATAATGTGTGTGTAGGATTAATTGTTTACATCATATAAATGATCATACAAATAACAAATGTGACAAAAAACTGCAAAGTTTATATTATGATATCTTTGTGGAGTACAAATGTCGAATGCGGCTAAATAAAATGAATCACTTGGCTAGATCAAATGAAAAAATTATCTTAATCGAAATACAATAAGCAAACTAAATGATAATACTCGATAATAGATGAGAACTACAGGATCAAATGATGAGCTAGAACTATGGCATCTCACATGGTAACTGTTGTAAGTCCGAAAAGTTATCCCTGGTGGCTAAATCTCTCGGAATGGAATGGAAATTGTCCCAAATGATGTGCCCTGCTCTAGCTCTCAATCCTAGTGACTGAACGGCCCCTCTGTTGGTGTATATGGACCATGGATGGATCCCCCTAGGGGAATACACCCCTCTCTCACTAGAAAAGTGTGCCCTAGTGATTCCACCATCGGAATTGGCTGAGATGTGTCTCAAAATGATTGCCTTGGCCTGTTATGAAATGGGTTGGAAGGGTTTCCTTGGATCTGATATGATGATCGCTCGGGAACCCTGAATGTGTCCACCAAAAGTGTCACACTCCCAAGTCTGGAAAATGTGCCCCAGATGATTCCTCCATCGGAATCTGATGAGGAACTAGGAGAAAGATGCAACTTTCCTTCCTCTCAACTAGGTCGGAGGGGAATCTTTGAACTCTCCCTAGATGGGACAATTTGATCCACTGAACCTCCTCATAAGTTGCGCCCTCAACCTAAATAAGTGCGCCCTTGCTGATGGAACCTGTCTAATTGTTGTTGAAGAATTATGGAAGACCTGTGTGATCTTCCTGGTGACTAGGGTGTGTCTCTCAACACCAAAATCAGCCAACTGGTGTCTTCCTCTTGGAATCCACTGAACTATCTCTCATGAGATGTGCCTCTCTCCTCAATGACAATTGAAAATCTGCATAATAATTTATTAGGTCATTGACCCTTATCTTATAGATTTATGAAACCCTAATTCACTGTTGAAACCCTAATTCATTGTTGACTTCTAAATTTAGCTCTTCTATTCTATTTTTAGCTCATATTGTCTTAAAAGCGCTTTTAACCACTTTTAGCTCGATGTCACTTTCCGAACATAACACCTTTGACTGGAGTGACCTCTAGTAACCTTGTTTACCCCTTTATCGCCCTGGATATAGTCTAACGAGGCAGTTTACACCATTAAGCCTCCTCTCTGGAGCTCCTATTTGGAAAGGGACATTACAAATGTCTCCACTATTTCATCATCCCCACTATAAGGATTTTCCTCATCACTGAAAGGAATATCAAGAAAGACATTGTGAGGACACTTAACAAGAGAAATTTGATCACCTTGATTTGTTGCAGCTGAATGATTGAGAACACGATCTTCATTCCTACATCCATCATCATCTTCATTGATAATCTCGTTGATGAGAGGAATATCAAACTCACTATAAAAATGATTACCATCCTCACCAATGTCATTGGATCTTCCATGAAAATATTCACTTGAAGGAAAATTATCATCACCCTTAAGACTATCAATTCCATTAAGATCCTCACTTAGAGAAAAAATTCCAACATCATCATTGGTACCTTGAAAATCCTCATTTGGAGGAAAATCATCATCAACATTGAGTCCACCATTGACATAATCATCTTCATTACTTTCAAAATCCCCACTTGAGGGAAATTCATCATCATCCTGCTTAGTACCTTGAAAATATTTATCAGTATCTTCAAAATCCTCACTTGGAGGAAAATCATCATCATCAACATTGTTGCCTTTAAATTCCCCACTCGGGAAAGAGTGTCCACCAATGGCATAATCATCTTCACTATGAAAATCCCCACTTGAGGGAAATTCTTCATCATCCTCGTTGCTTCCTTGAAAATCCTCACTCGGAGGAAAATATTTATCATCCTCATCGGTACCTTGAAAATCCTCACTTGGAGGAAAATCGTCATCACCAATATCGTTGCCTTTAAATTCCCCACTCGGGAAAGAGTGTCCACCATTATCATAATCATCATCACTACTTTTAAAATCCCCAATTTGGGGAAATTCTTCATCATCCTCATTTGTGCCTTGGAAATCCTAACTTGGAGGAAAATCTTCATCGGTACCTTCAAAATCCTCACTTGGAGGTGTTAGCATCAGAAGTCACCCCTGGATTGCAGCAGGAGCAGAGCTCGACGCCCATCAGTTTATGTCACGATTTGTTTAATGGGGTGATCAAATGGAAGTTAACTCACAACGATGTGGTTCTAACTCCGAAACTAGGCCAAGCATGCATTGGCAAGTGAGGTCTTAGATAACTTCAGACAGTGAGTTGTGGTAAGGGTGAGTAGGGGGAAGACTTATATCGGAGAGATGCTAAAGTCTGTCATAAACATCAGGTTCCTAACAGACTGTAGAAGAAGACATCTAAATGCAAGATCTTCTCACATTCAAACACAGAAAACCAGAGAAAACAATAATACCACAATAAATCCTTTATCTCAGCATAATTGCCATAATTCGTGTGAATCAGTCGATCACGAACTCCCTCAGTATGAGATGAAAACTAGATGAAATAAGGAAAACCGCCTTTCATTAAACAATAAATCTTACATACAGATGCATAACCCAGGAACTAGGGTGTTTTCTAAAACTTTACAACCGGGAGCTTCGCTCTACCATCGATGCTTACAAAATACAAAAAACTGAGCCTATATACTCAGGGGAATCCACCTAACAGAGGCGTGTTCAGTCATCCAAGGAATGGTGTCCCTTCAGCCGAATTTGGACAGATAACTTTCGTTAGATGCCACCTTAACTGCGCATGGCTCCCGTAGGGGAGATGGTTGTGACATTAGAGGACCAACATGGTGTGCGCAGACTTTTTCTGATTAGATGAGGACCAACCATGACCATTTGGAGAAAATCAGCGTACAAGACCGTCTCGGGCAGACTGTCTGCCGGAACCCCCATACCTTGCATTCAATAAGTGAGTTGAGACTTCAACTACCTCTGTTCACCTTCATTTAATTCTTTAGCGAGGACCATGATCGAAATCAGGCCGAACTGGTCTTGATGGACGTGGAATTTTCCTCTGTGGAAAAACCCGACTCTTTGGCACCTTTGCATAACTCCTTTCCTTTTGCGAATGGAAGGAGTTAATCCTAGATTTTTGAAATCGCGATGGGCGAAACGCCGAGACAGCTCAATCTGGTGCCACACATCCTGCTGAGATCTGACGATCCTGAAACTTACTCGGTAATATTGTGGGCCCGGGTCCTGGACTCTCTCGGCACCTCGCATATCGGAATACAACGGAGCTAATCTTTGCGCGCTGAAGTCGCGATGGGCGAAACAACGAGGGAACTAATCGCGCACCAGGTGTCTCCTTTATATGAACGACTGAGGCTTCTTCGCGTTACTACGGGCCCGACTTTGGGCGCTTTCGACGCTTTTGAGGTTCGGGGTTTCGGGATGTAGAACAACATAAAATCCTCACCCCTTGAACTCCCAAATGCCGAATCGCCGACGCGACTAGATCTCGTGCCACGTGTCTTTGGATGAATGGTCGCTATCTTTCCTTTATGCAATATAGGCGCTATCCATCGCGCCTAACCTCGGCGCAACTTCGCTATCTGCGATTTCCTGCCAACCGCTGATCTGCTCATATGGACGGGTTCGGACCATTGACACCATAATTTTTCCCGCTCGCTTGATTTTAAGTCTGAAAAGGACTTCTTCCCTGCGCTGTGCTTGGGCACTCTTCGTGCAACCTGCAGACCTAGATATCCCGATGCTGAAGACAAGAAATGTTGCTAACATTAGGCTCCATGGGGGATAGATTTGTCCATGTGATGCTCTAAGGACTCATTTTTTAGTTCCAGTGCCTTGTTGTTGGGCTATGGAGTCACTTACTAAGCCGAACCAATAAAAGTAAAAACAAATAACAGAAAGGACAATATTTACAAAACATAGGGGCCACTGAAGGCTCAGAAAAAACATTTTTTAAGAAAATGCCCATTTACTGGGCTATTGAAAACTTCTTCACCCTCCAAATCCTGCAACCTGTAAGTGTTATTTGAGAAAACTTCAGATATTTTGAAGGGGTTGATCCACAGGGCTTCAAATTTGTCGTGCTTGCCCTTGTCTTGTTTAGGAGTGTCCCATTTCAGCACCAGGTCTCCTATCTGAAATTCTTCCTTCTTGGCCCCCTTATCGAAAACCTACTTGATCCTTTGTTGATTTCCTGAATTTTGTCTATTACCTGCTCTCTGGCCTGCTGGACTTCTACCAGTTGATGAATCCTTGTGATCATGTCATTGGGCTCTTCTTGATAATCCTGGAAGAATTTCGCTATGGAAATGGCCAACTGAGAAGGAAAGACAACTTCTGTTCCATAGACTAACTAGAAAGGGGAGATGCCTATAGATCTCTTTGTGGTCACCCGATCGACCCATAGAGCGAATTTCAGCTTCGAGTTCCAAGCCCTTTTGTTGTCCTCCAGTAATCTTTTAATGATCCTTATTAGGCTTTTGTTGGAGGATTCTGCTAAATCGTTGCCCTGTGGATAATATGGGGTGGAGTGAATCAGTTTGATCCTGAACTGCTCACAGAACTTGGCTAATGGCTCAGACCCGAAAGAGGTTGCGTTATCCAGGAACCCAATTATTACCTTGTGGGAAGCACTCCTGGTGGGGATGGCTTCGATCCACTTAGTAAATAAATCCGTGGCAGTCAGGATCCATCTGTGCTGCCCACAGGAAGCAGGGTGGATTTCTCCAATAAAATCCAGGCCCCATTGCTGGAAAGGTCCCGAAACAACTACAGGCTGTAAAGGCAGAGACTTGAGTTGTTGCTTTCCTGAAAATCTTTGGCATGTGATACAGGCTCTAACTCCTCTATGGACATCAGCGAACAAGGTGGGCCAGTAGTACCCAGATCTGAGACTTTTGTGTGTTGTAGTCTTCCAGGAATGGTTCCCTCCACACAGGCCGCTTTGAAATTTGACCATGATCCTGTCGGCCTCTTGTGGATCCGTGCATTTTAAAAGCACCCCCAGGGGGTCTTTCCAGTTTAAAATTTGATCAATAAGACAGTACCTGACTGCCCTAAGCTTCAGAGCTCTTGCTTTGTTTCTTTGCAGGCCATCTGGGGGCTGCAACTCCTGTAGAAAATATATGACATCCTTATACCAAGGACATCGAGCCAGTGGGGGCTCTCTTTGAGGGCCTATTTCAGACAACTGACCCCGCTGAATTCTTGAGCATTTGTTCATGAAACTTACCCCCAAAGCTTGGCAATTGGCTTCATCCAGCAGCTTGGCTAAGCCTTGACCTTTGATCAATTTGGTAGGCCTTATTTCCAAGTCGAACTCCAGGATATTGGCTATCCATTTAATTCTCCTCCTGTCTATGTCGGGTTGTACCAGGATGTCCTTCACAGAGGTCGAAGGAACACAAGCGATCACCTTTGAGTGCAAGGCATAGACTCTGAAAGCTTTGAGAGCTTTCACTAAAGCATATGCCTGCTTCTCCATGATTTCATACCTGACCTCTGCATCTCTTAATGCTTTACTAAAGAAGGCGATGGGTTGCTCTCGTCCTTCCTCATTTTTCTGCAACAAGACCGTCGCTACTGTATCAAAAGAAGCAAAAGAGAAGATTAGGAAATTTTTGGAATAGTCAGGGCTGATCAACACGAGTGCCTTAGTTAATGCCCTCTTTATTTGGACAAAAGATTCCCTAGGTTCAATGGTCCATTTCACTTCATTTCCCTTCCTGAGCATGGTTGTGATGTGTTTCACCAGCTTGGCAAAATTTTAGATGAATCTCCTCAGAAAATTAATCTTCCCCAAAAAGGCCTGAACTTCCTTCTTAGATCTGGGAAGTGACAGGGTCTGAATTGCCTCTACCCTGCTTGGATCAATCCTCACTCCATCTTCTGATACTATATGGCCTAACAACTTCCCTTCTTTCATAGCAAACAAAGATTTCTTGGGATTTAGGGAAAGGCCAAACCTCCGACACTTCGAAAAAAAATTTCTCAGGTGACAACAATGCTCTTTGTCAGACCTGGAAAAGACTGTTATGCCATCCAGATAGATCACCACAAAATTATCTTTCTCCTCGATGAATGCTATGTCCATGGCTTGCTGAAATGTTGCTCCTGCATTCATCAACCCAAAAGGCATTTTGGCATACATGAATGTACCCCAAGGAGTGGTGAAGGCCGTTTTTTCTCTGTCCTCAGGCATGACCGATATCTGATTATAGCCAGAAAAACCGTCGATCATGGAAATCCTAGATGCACCGGTTACCCTCTGCAATATGTGTTCCATGTTGGGTAGGGGATAATTGTCTTTCTTTGAGCTCTTGTTCAAGTTCCTGAAATCGACACAAAGCCTGATTTCTTCACTTTTCTTTCTTACCGGAACCAAATTGGCCACCCATTCAGAATATCTCAAGGGGACGATGATCTGGGCCTCTAACAACTTCTTCACTTCCTTCTCCATGATAGGAAACAACATGGGATTTATCTGTCTTAGCTTCTGCCTAAATGGATTAGCCTCTTCCTTCAGTGGGATCTTGTGTTCAATGATGGATGTATCATACGTCTTGAGGTCTTCGTAGGTCCATGCAAACACATCAACAAACTCTCTCAGCAACTTAGTATATTCGACTCTCTATTCTCTGGTTAAACTCCTTGACAACTTGAAAAACTTAGGCTCCTCTGGTGTGCCAATGTTGCACTCGGCTGTGTCAGCATCTTCATCTGCAACCCTGCCCTTTACTGCCACATCATTCCCATCGAACAATATTTCTAACGGGACTAGTCCCCTCGAAATGTGATTGCTAGGTAGCTGAATAATATGGTGGTTAGCAATTTTATTTAAAAACACCTCAGGGTGAGGGTCACCTTCTATATCAGGATCCTAATCAATGTGCAACGCAGAAAATTCATCAACAGATCGGAGAAATATTTCGATTTCCAGATCATCTTCGAATACCTTCCAATGCTTGACATTGTCCGGTACAGAGGGCCTATATTTTATTTCAACATCAGAGTTGACCATAGGCGGCAAAGGAACTTTGAGCAAACTGGCTGAGACAGCTAAAGAATCGGCCACAGCATTATCTTCCCTTGGAATAAAAGAGATATTGAAGGCTGAGAAGAAATTGTCAATTAGGTCCCATGCTTCATTCCTGTAATTTCTGAGTCGAGGGTGCTTAGCCTGATAAGAACTTCTGATCTGTTGGACCACTAACTCTGCATCTTCGAACACTGCTATCTCCTGAATTCCCATTTCCCTTGCAACTCTTAATCCTAGAACAAGGGCTTCATACTCTGCCACATTGTTGGTGGTTTCAAATTTTAATTTGTATGACAAAGATACGGTTTCCTGGGCAGGGGACACAAAAAACACCCCAGCACCAGCGCCTTCCCTGGAACAGGCTCCATCAAAAAACATTTTCCAAACGGGGGTGATGGAAGGAGGAAGTTCACGAGGAGAGGTGGGATGATTTTTGAGTTCAAGAGGAGGCTCGGGAGCATGAGTGAGTTGCAGTAAACTGGAACCTAAATCAGTGTCCAAGGCGAAAATGAGATGGTTGGTAGGATTGGCTTCATCACTGACTATATAGGCCAATTGGGCTTCCCTATATAGCCTCCTATGTTCTCCTCTGAACACTAGGATAGTAGCATATGTGAGGTCCATCTGCAAGGTTCCCCCCAGTATTTTTATCCAATATCTTAACAACAACATACCGAACTTGGGGGGGGACATCAACCACTACAATATACATGACCACACTTTTCATGGGCAACTGAAACAAGGTCACGACCAGGTCTTTGATAACCCCGAGACATTGAAATTTCTTGTAGTCAAAGTAATAGAGGTCATGATAGGCTCGGGTGACTTCTAGCCCTAACTCCTCCATGACAGTTTTGGGCATGAGGTTGTGAGAAGCCCCTGAATCCATCAAGCAGTTGTGCAGTACCTTGTCATGTATGTTCAAGGAAATGTAGAAGGGAGGGGATGAGTCATTCCTGTCTTCTACCATAGGATCTAGAATAACTGCAGGCTTTTCATCTTGCAAATTGATGGAGTCTGTGGGAAGGCTTGAGACCTCAGACTGTAAAATCTCAGAGAAGAATTTTTTGAACCCTTCATGTTTAATCAATTCGGTCAGGGGCACAGGGATTCTAATCTTTTGAACTTCATGCTCGAAATTAAAAGAAGATATGAGCTTTGGGATTTCTCTTATTTCGGGAACATGAATAAGGACCATGGGAGAGAGGGGTCGGGTCTTCTTACCTCTGTGACTGTCTTCTACTTCATTAGTAGGTTTCTCTGTTCTAGTGGACTACTCAGGAACATCAGGTGTTACTGCCTTCTTCTGAGACCTCAGGTCATACCTGCCTTGGCGACCACTAGTCTTATTTTCCTTGGTCAGTTCATTTAGTCGATTGTTCATGAGAGACTCCTTGTATGCTGATTGAGTCAGATGAGGAAAAGGAGGAGTTTCTCCGAAGCAATGGATTTCAGGATCAAGCTCACCTGTTTCCCCTTCTTCTTCCTCGGCCATAAAAATTTTTTGGAAGGGGGCCTAAATATTCTGGTCTTCTCTGTCTCTTCCCCTCTCCCTTTGCACGGTCGGGGAAGTGATATTGTTTGGCCTCTTGAAACCTCCTTTGTTTTTGGTGCTATGAGGGCCCTTGTATGCTTGTCTCCCTTCCACCTTCATTCGCTCCATCTCTGCAAATAGAGACTTCACCATTTTGGTTAGTTCATCCATTTGAGGGTGGGGCACCGATGGGCTAGAAGTTGAGGCTTCGGATCTTGCCTTTCTTCTGTCTGCGTCGACCTTGTTTCTCAGTCTATTAGCTGCTAATACATTGAATTCCACTTCTATGGCCGCATATTGCATTTGATCTAAGGAGGTGGCTCTTCTTTCTCTCAATAGCAGACAGAAATCGGGGCCAAACGCACTAGCATAAGAAATCTTGGCCGAGGCTTCTGAAGGCTTTATTTTAGCAGGAATTTTACTATACATATTATTAAATATTTTGGAGAATTCAGAGACAGACTCTCCATCCAACTTCTTCAAATATCCAAACTCTATCATGTAATACATGAAATCCTTCCTATCGCCCCACTGCCTCAGGAAAACACCATCCAGGGCTTCAATCCCCATGATACATCTGGGGGCCAATCCTCTAAACCATTTCCTCACCTCGCCATACAGGCTCTGGATGAAGACTCGCATCCAGACATCTTCATTTTCAATGTTGAGTTTGTCTGCATAACTGTAAAAAGCATCCAGGTGCTCTTCTGCGGTTATGTCACCTTCCCCAGTGAACTTGGGCATATACTTCAAGTAATCTCCAGCAGGGAGAGGATTCATAGGATGAGGTAAGATTAAGGGGGCATATCTGGCAGCGACTATGGCGTCCATTCTATTTAGAGGGGGATTAGCACTAGCCATAGAGATATTAGGTGGAGGAGAGCTTGGAGGAGAAGGAGTTGTAACGACCCTTGATTATTAAGTATAATTGATTTAATAATATAATCCTAAAAAATTAGATAAACTACATTTATGTCTTAAAATAACATTTCTAATTGATTATTATTAAGGAGTTAGTCATGATGGTTAATGATTCATTTAAATATTAATTAATTCATTAATTAATTAAGTATTAAATAAAAGGTGGAGAATAAAATATAACATTAAATTAAGTTGTGTATACAAGAAGGGATCACATAAGAATCCCGAGAAG
>ML813273.1:56178-67732 GCA_009831015.1 Picea engelmannii | reverse complement strand
ACTTTGACTACTTTGACCTTTTGGGGCTTCTAGATGACATAAGAGGGTCCTCCAACTTCGTAAGGCCATAACTCTCAAACCGTGAGGAGTTATGTGACGTTCCACATACCACCAGAAATGGAATGACATGTACCATCCATATAGAATAGTATTACCTACAAATATATAAAAACTCATACCATTATTCATCAAACAAACTTGGGTCCATTACCCAAACTTGGGTTCTCCAACTTCTCATGGCCATAACTCTCTAACCATGAGGAGTTATGTGACGTTCCACATACCACCGGAAATGAAATGATAAGAAATATACATCTAGGATAGTTTCACTTACAAATTCAATGACCTTCATCTCATTATTCCACAAATAAGCATGGGTTCTCTAACCATACTTCTAGGATAACTCAATCTGCAAAGCATCTTCTCGTGAGGGATTTCACCATAAGGGGACCACTTTGGAGTTCATCCATTTGTACTTATTATCAACCATGACAAGACAATAACAAGTCATCTTTACATCAAACAAACTTGGGTCCATTACCCAAACCTTTGTGCTACCGGGATTTCTTCAAGGGTTGAAATCAATGACAACCAACCTTAATCAACAATATCCCCCTTTGGCATTGATGGCAACACTTTGATGCAAAACTAAAATTATGTCATGCAGTACTAAAGTTATATCACTCATGCTCCCCATGGAAACATGCCTTTGTCCTTTGCATCTCTGTGACCATTTCTCCCCTTGGAACCATGCCTCTGTCCTCTGCATCTGATGAATCTCTCCCCCTTTGTCATCAATGGCAAAGGTATCTTTCCATCCGAGGTTGCTCCCCCTGACTGAAATGTCCTCTTTATGGTGTTTCCTCATGTACATCTAAGACATATAAGATAAGCATTCATTTAGGAGTATAAGTAACTCCAAGTCTCTGGCGAATATATTCAAAGACTTCTCGTGGAAGTGGTTTTGTAAATATGTCTGCCACTTGTTCTTTTGTGCCCACATACTCAACTTTGATGTTCTTTTCTGCAAACTGCTCCCATAGAAAGTGATACTTTATTGGAATGTGCTTTGTCTTGGAGAGCATCACCGGGTTCTTCGATATACTGATGGCCCTTGTATTATCACAATATATTGGAATGGGATCATCATACTCAACTTGTATATCTGTCAAAGTTTGTTTCATCCAAAGAATCTATGTACAACATGATGTTGTTGTAATATACTCTGCCTTGGCTGTAGATAAGGATATTGATGATTATTCATTGCTTAGCCATGATACTAAACACTCACCCAAGTAGAATGTTGCTCCACTGGTGCTTCGTCGGTCATCAATACAACATGCCCAATCTGCATCTATGTAGGCAATAATTGATAGATCCTTTCCTTTTGAATACCATAATCCAAACTCTTGTGTTCCTTTGAGATATCTAAAAATCCTCTTCACTGCTAATACATGTGATTCCTTTGGTGTTGCTTGAAACCATGCCACTTGTCCAACTACCTGCATTACATCTGTTCTAGATGTTGTCACGTGTAGTAGGCTTCCAATCATTGACGTGTATTTCCTCCGATCTGTAGACTTTGATTCATCATATTTTCTCAACTTGCAACTGGTTTGCAATCTTCCATTCTGAACCTCTTTAACATTTCTCTGATATACTTGGTTTGAGAAATAAAAATTCCTTGGTTGCTTTGATGTATCTGAAGTTCCAGAAAGAAGAAAAGTTCTCCAAGTAATGACATTTCAAATTCATTCTGCATATCTTTTCCAAATTTCTGGCTTAACCTATCATCATCACTACCAAAAATAATATCATCAACATAAACTTCAATTAATAAAATATTACCTTGACTTACCTTGATGTAGAGGTTGTTGTTTGCACTTCCTTTTCTGAACCCTGCCTGTTGTAGATACTTATTCAATCTAGATTACCATGCTCTAGGAGCATGTTTTAGACCATACAAGGCCTTCTTTAATTTACACACAATCTGCATTTTCTGACAACTGAAATCCTTCTGGTTGTTCAATGTAGACTTCTTCTTCAAGTTCCCCATTCAGAAAAGTTGATTTTACATCCATTTGATACATTTTAATATTTTTAGAGCATGCATAAGCTAAAAGAAAATGGATTTCTTCCATTCTGGGAACTGGGGCAAATGTCTCTTTACATATCCTTTACATACCAATCTAGATTTTTTCCTTGTAACATGTCCATCTTCATTCAACTTATTCCTGAAGACCCACTTTGTGTCGATCACATTCTTATTCTTTGGTCTTGAAACTAGTTCCCAAGTGTCATTTTTCTCTATTTGATCTAATTCTTCATCCATGGCCTTTTTCCAAAATTCATCCTTGTTGGCTTCTTCAAAACATTTTGGTTCAATTTTAGATAAGAGTGTTAGGTGAGTTTGTTCTAGTGAACAGATTTTTCTTCTAGTCTCAACTCCTGCATCTTTGTTTCCGATAATCTAATCTGAAGGATGATTCTTCTGTACTTGTCTGCTAGGTGTCTTTGGAGACGCTTCCTGAACTTACTCTTCTGCTTCTGTCGAATTCTCTTCATCTTCCTCTACTACTTCTTTTTCATCTTCTGCTTCTTCTTCTAAGGGTTGTTTCATTGATTTATTTTCTTCTTCCTTTGATTCTGGTCTTCGTGTTTCATCAATTGTCACGTTGATTCTTTCCACAACTTTATTTAATCTTAGATTGTAACACTTGTATCCTTTCCTTGTACTTGAGTAACCAACAAGTACTCCTTTGTCCACGTGAGATTCAAACTTTCCCATTCTGCCATCTTCTCTTTTGATATAGCATTTGCTTCCAAAACTTTTGAAGTGATTTACATTTGTTGGTATTCCTTTCCATAGTTCGTAAGGGGTTTTGTCAGTGTTGTTTCTAAGCATTACTCTATTTTGAATATGAATTGTTTTATGCATTGTCTGTGTCCAAAAAATATCTATCAATTTTGAATCCATTAGCATTGTTCGATCCATTTCCTATATTGTCTCGTTCTTTCTTTCAACAACTCAATTATGTTGAGGTGTCCTAGCTGTTAGAATATAGAAGATGGTGTGCTCATTTTACCATTGACGATACCTTCATCACCCAACCATAGGCCAAAGCCTCCCTCCAAGCACCTTAACCTTGACTGAGAATTCCTCTGGAAGCAAACCCTAGGCTAGATAGCCAAACAAAGAGTAGCGCATCAATCCCCAAGGATAGAACATCACAAAAAGTTGATCAGATGTTCCAAACCCTAGCCAAGAGATATTCAAGCCAAAACTGAGATCTTGTTGCTGCTGCAGCTGCACCAGCTCTTCCTCCAAACCTGCGCACCAAACTGCAGAACTGTAATTCTGAGATGCTGCAAATGAGAATTGGCGCCCTGTATTTATAGTAATCCTACCAGTTTTGTTGGGGCCGACTTCTCCTTCTGGGTATGTGTTTGTTCAGTATATTATTATTATTTCTGGTCGACTTCTTCTCTTGGAGGCTAATAGCCTAATATAAATTATCTTCTTGAGCTGACAAGGCTTCTAGGGTTATTAGCCAACTCATTAGGGTTTCTCTTGCTTCCCGGAGTCTTCTATTCTCGTCAGGTTCATACGTAGGGGTAAATACCTCCCGTAATTACCATAATATTAACACTCCCTCCTAGCTAGAGAGGTATTTACAGGTAATGGACTTGAGCACAAAATATACCATTTACCCGGTAGAATCAATATAGTCATCTAGACTATTTCATGACTAGATCATGAGCATCACCATCATCATCAACTGGATCATCTCTCGAAACCATACTTCATCTGAGTAGTTAGATATGATGTTGGATAAGTCACTCTCACCATAGAGTGATACAAGAGGAGTAAAATCTCTGAACTATTTTCCGTCTGGAAAATCTTTGTTCATCATTCATCTGAATGATCATTGTCTCCAATAAACTATTGATAGTCTTCAAGGCAATTAGAAAAAGGATAGAACACACTTGTGTCTATTCATAGTAGTACACAACTACAATCTAGTGGTTAACTACCACATCAAGTAACACACAAGTACTTGATCAACAACGTAAGTTTGCGAACGGTGAAACATATTCACCACAGTAGTCCTCATCTATTGTCATACAGTCTTCATAACAAACATCTGAGAGCATCCTGCATAGAAACAATGTTATGATAAAAACTGTATCATCTGGGATAATCTTTCACTCACATCTGTGAGATCTAAAAGAATGTCTGCCACCACAATAGTCTTCATCTGCAACAATGTTATGATAAAAACTGAATCAACAGGGCCAATCTTTCACTCACGTCTGTGAGATCTGAAAGAGTGTATGCCCTCAGTATAGAATATCAACAATAATCATCTGGGCCAATCTTTCACTCACGTCTGTGAGATATGAAAGAATGTCTGCCCTCAATATAGAATATCAACAATGGGCTATCTGCCCCATTCTTCTCAACCAAGGAAGGAGGATTATTTCTTATTTCTGAGCCTGGACCATTTCTCACCCTGGGCCATTCCTCCGACACTAAACAAAGTGTAACCTGGAGAGAATAAGTCTGCCCTCAAGAAATGTTTGGACCATTCCTTACCCTGGGCCAGTCCTCTGACACTTAACAAAGTGTAACCTGGAGAGAATGAGTCTGCCTTAAGGAATGACTGTCCTGGACTATTCCCCACCCTGGGCCATTCTTCCGACACTAAACAAAGTGTAACCTGGAGAGAATGAGTCTGTCCTCGAGGAATAACTGTCCCTGATTATTGAGCCTGGACTATTCCCCACCCTGGGCCATTCCTTCGACACTAAACAAAGTGTAACCTGGAGAGAATGAGTCTGCCCTCAAGGAATAACTGTCCAAACCACTCCCCACCCTGGGCCATTCCTCTGACACTAAAAAAAGTGTAACCTGGAGAGAATGAGTCTACCCTCGAGGAATGTCTATCCTGCATCAACCTCCAAAACGGACGATTCTTCGAAACTGCTCACAACTGTGAACTTCGAAAGAATGACTGCCCGACGAGGCAGACCATTCTACTTAACCACTACTTAGAGTGACTGCCAAGAAGAATGGCATTCCTAGACCACTCCCCATAATGGGAAATCATTGTCTATGATACATCGGCAATCAGTCTGCCTCCCATGTTAAGTACAATGGGAAGTCACTGTCCGTCAGAAATCTCAATCCACTTTCCGAACAGGAAAGCATTTGTCCAATCTGGACTATTTTTCAATTACAAAGATAAATAATATTTTCAATGCTCCCTCCTAACTGGAGAGTTATTTCAATTACAAAAATAAATGTTTGCATACATTCTTCTAGTTTGGAGAGTCTTCCCTTCCAGCTAAGAGAGTTGTTTCCACGAGATCTAGCTTGAGTATGCAAGTTCTTTCATCTTGAATAGAGGCTTTACCAAAATGTATGCTTATCTGCTCATCTGTGGAGATATGTATTTCAGAAATCATTTTCTCCTTTTTGGACTTCATCATGGATAGTTTAATGCTTGTACTATAGTCTAGAACATTGTGGAGGCTTCATGTAGATCTGAACAATTGAGTATATCATAGTTGGAGAACTGGAACATATCCATTTGGTACTTATTTTGTCATCATGAGATCTGATCTTCTGAGTAGTCATCTTGATGTTATAGGAAATCTTCACCACGCTTCTGTTATGCACTGGAGGTTCTCCATCATGTTGTCTTTTGCATACAGGAGTCTCTTCCTGGTATGCCTCAAATTCTTGATATTTCTCTTCAGACGCTCTTTAGTCAATTTCTCTGGAGAACATTCTTTGCATTCGTCTGATGTAGAATTTCGAATCATGGATGTTGCATATGATGTAATGACTTATATAGAGATAAGTCTGGTGTACTAAAACAATCAATCATCATAGTATTCTCCCTCCATCTGAGAGAACCTCTAGTTCTGGATCTCGTAATGCTTTCATTCATAAGTCTTCCGTACATTGTTCTTCATCACGACTTTCGGTTCTTCTACTTGATTTCTTTTAGTGAGTTCATATCAGGCTGGTAATCTTGATATAACGACTGGTTGTCCTGGCTTCTCTTTATTTTTTGGAATCTTCATGTTCTTCTTCAATTTTTTCTTTATCTCTTGGTTCCAAGGAGTTTCTTATAGATTTCGTGCTCTAGAGATTCTACTTCTTCCTTTCATCATAGAATCACGGATCTGGATGAACAACCGGGGATTCTTTAAGGCTTCTGAGAAAGTCTTCTTCTGCGGCTGAACTAAACATGTGTTGTCTTTCATGACTGCTACCATGGATATATACATTTCATCATCTTTAATGGATCATGGGATTATCTCCCTCCTAATCCTTGCTTCATGTAAGAGTGCATATAATCGGCTCCCTCCGTTTGATAGAGTCCATACTTCCATCTGCATCCTTATTGTCTTCTGCAATATATAATTGGTTTTCTTTATCTAACAGAATCCATGCTTCCATCTTAGTTGTCATCATAAGTCTTTCTCTAATTCCTCTTGATGTGTGACTTCTAAGTCTCTTCAAGATTGATTCTGATTTCAACTTATCTTGTAATAGCTTTCACATGATATATTTCATTCTTTCATGTGTAATACCTAATGATATTCATTCTTATCTTGGTGTTATTCCATAGGTATAGTTCTTCTTGGAACACATTATATTCCAAGAGATAGATATACAAGTACAAAGACGAAGCAAACAAGATATGTACAAGAAATGAGAAGAATGTTGTTACCTTTTAGTAGAAGAAGTCTCTTCCACCCTGCTTAGTCTTCTTTGTCGGTTCCTTTTCTTTGGCAATCGATGCTTTGTGTTTCTCCTTCCTTTTCTTTAGCTTGGGACATCGATTCTTGTAGTGACCGTACTTATGACAGTTGAAGCATTGTATTTCTGAAATGTCTTTCTCTTGATTTGGCTTCCTCCTTGAACCAAACTTCCTTTTGTTCCTGAAGTTCTTGAATCTTGTTGTGAAGGCTTGATCATCGTACTTCTTTTGGGGTTTCTCTTTTGCATTGATCCTTGATTCTTCTTGAGCACAACAAGTCCAAAGTTCTTCAAATGTCGGGTACTCCTTCCTTGTATTCATGCTTGCGACAAATGCATCCCATGTCTTGGGGAGACCATTGAGTACCGTGTTCACCAATTCCTTTTCTGAAGTGGTCTCTTCAATAGCTTGTAGTTGATATCTTAACTGGGAGATCCTTACAAAGTATGATGTTATGTTGTCGTCATCATTCATCTTCATGTCATAGAGCTCATTCTTCAGACTCATAGCTTGTCCAATGTTTCTGACTAAGAAGAGATTTGTTAGGGCATCGTACATCCTCTTTGATGAGTCAAGATGGGAGATGTAGGGTATCAAGTGGTATTTTATGGAATCCACTATGATACTCATGGCATTGATGTCAATGTCTTTGAACTTCTCCATAGCTGCAACGTTATGTGGTTCCTTCTCTTCTCCTTCTTTAAACTATGGCTTCACAATATCCAACACTTTATTCTTAGCAAGGATGAGGTGAATCCTTGTTTTCCATGATCTGAAGTTAGAAGCTCCATCTAGCTTGTTCTTATACTTCATAGAGTTTTTCATGGTTTGCTTGACTTGGTCAAACCCTAGATTTGACTAGAAATCCAAACTTCACGTCTTGGCCTTCTGAGAGTACCAGGAGATGCATTGGGCTAGGGCGCATTGATCTGTCTGGAGATTAGGTCAATCTCATCACTTAAGGTGCCTCAACAAGAGGTTTAGGGTTTCTGCAACTGCTTCTGCTGGTAACCCTAGCTGCAGTGCTTTTGGAAGTTGCTCCTACTAGTGACCCTAGAGGCAGTTCCTCAACGAGCTCAATGTCTAGCGATTATGTTTCCTTCCAGTGTTTTAGGCTGATTGAAGGGGTGTGGGCCCATAACCTGTTAGAATATAGAATATGGTGTGCTCATTTTTCCATTGACAATACCTTCGTCACCCAACCATAGGCCGAAGCCTCCCTCCGAACACCTTAACCTTGACTGAGAATTCCTCCGGAAGCAAACCCTAGGCTAGATAGCCAAACAAAGAGTAGCGCATCAATCCCCAAGGATAACACATCACAAAAAGATGATCAGATGTTCCAAACCCTAGACAAGAGATATTCAAGCCAAAACTGAGATCTTGTTGTTGATGCAGCTGCACCAGCTCTTCCTCCAAACCTACGCACCAAACTACAACTGCAGTGCGCACCAAACTGCAGAACTGTAATTCTGAGATGCTGTAAATGAGAAATGGTGCCTGTATTTATAGTAATCCTGCCAGTTTTGTTGGGGCCGACTTCTCCTACTGGGTATGTGTCTGTTCAATATATTATTATTATTTCTGGCCGACTTCTTCTCTTAGAGGCTAATAGCCTAATATAAATTATCTTCTTGAGCCGACAAGGCTTCTAGGGTTATTAGCCAACTCATTAGGGTTTCTCTTGCTTCCCGGAGTCTTCTATTCTCGTCAGGTTCACACGTAGGGGTAAATACCTCCCGCAGCTACCATAATATTAACACTAGCAACGAAGAATTTCCTTCTTATTCCATGATTGTTGCAGTAGTCCATAAATTCTTTTGAGGTGAACTCTCCTCCATTATCATATCTCAAGCATTTGATTTTTGAATCTATTTCATTTTCAACCATTTCCTTGTAGATCTTGAAGTTTTCAAAAGATTATGACTTATTCTTGAGAAAGCAAACTGTAGTCATTCTTGTATAATCATCAACTAATAACATAAAGTATTTCTCACATTTTAAGCCATTGGTTTTAGTTGGTCCAACTAGATCAGTATGCATAATTTTCATTGGTCTTGTCATTGAATATTCCTTTGATTTGAACCTGGTCTTTTTTTGCTTTCCTTATTGACAATGCTTGCATAAAGTGTTGGTTGGTTTCGTGATCTGGAGCATTTCTCTGACTGCTTCTCTTTTGTTGACTTTTACAAGGTTATCAAAATTTATGTGACCCATTCTTCTGTGCCATAGACAACTTTCATCTTACTTTCCTAGACAACACTTTTCATTTCCAATTTCGCTTAACACATATATGTTGCTTGAAGTTCTTGCAGCTGTAGTGACCAATTTCCTCGAAGCTTCTTTTCTTATCTCACACTTTTGTGAATCTAAAGTAACTTTATGACCTTGGTCACACATTTTACTCACACTTAGAAGATTATGTTTCATATCTTCTACAAGTAGAACATTTTCTTCCTTTTTCATTCTTGTTCCCAATTCAGACTGTGCCTTTTCCAATGATTTTGGTTGAATCATCATTTCCGAAGGAGACTGATCCATCGCTTTCCTTTCGTAATGTAAGAAAATTGTCTCTATCACCTGTCATGTGTTTTGAACATCTATTGTCAACATACCAATCACGTTTCTTATGTTTAGCTTGTAGAGCGAGTGTGCATTCTTCATTGTTATATTGATCTTGCTTTCTTATCCATGTTCTTTTATGAAGTTCATGTCTGTGATTGTTGTTATTCTGGTGCGGTTCTTTAGGAGGGAATTTCATTCTGCAATCTTTGGCAATATGTCCAAAATTGTTACATTTGTAACATTCCACTTAAGTGCTCAAAGATCCAAACATGTTGTAACTTCTTCTTTGTGTTTCACTAGGCCTTCTTGGATAACCCCTTTGTGTATTACTCTCAAAGTAGTTATTGTTCATGGTGTTAGCTCTGCAATTCACATCTTTATGTCCAAAATTATTACATGCATAACATAAACCAAAAAATATAGCTTGATACCTGGGAGTTGAGGATATTCTAAAAGGAGGTTCTCTTGTGAATCATTCTTCTTCTTGAGGCTTATCTGTCATTTGTTGATTATGAAATCTGAATCTTCTCGGTCGAGGAATGTCCCTATAATCTTCCTTGTATATCTTCTTATCCCCTTTGATTTTTTCTGCATAGCTTTTTGGATATGTTTCTTACTCTATTGTTTTGGAGCTTGATCCCTTTTCTGTCTGATTGTATCCAAGTCTGGTCTTGTCAAAATGAGATTTTTGACTATTAATAATGTCATCCAAAACTTTTGAGCTATTATGCATATTTTTCTTTTGAATATTCTTTCTTAATGTGACAATCTCTGCTTCCAAGTTTCCAATGATCCTGTCATTTTCTTCCAGCTATTCTTTGAGTGCTTCTTCAATTATTTTATCTTCTTCTATTTGAACCTTCAATTTTGTGATCATTTTTTCTAGTTCTTGAGTGACTTCTTTTTTGTCTAGTTCTGCTTGTAGTTTCTTTTTATTCTTCTTTTCTCTTCTAATAACTTCTATGGCACACATTAATTCTTCTCGAAAGTCAACATTTTCCTCTTCAATTTCTTCCTTGACTTCTTCACATTCTTCTTCGGCTTCTTCATATTTTTCTTTGGAGTCTTCTCTGTCAGATTATTTTACTGCGATGAATAGAACTCTTCATGTCTCATTGTCACTGACTTCATTTTCATCTGATGATGAGATGTCTTCTTTGGTGCATAAGATTTTCTTGAAAACATTCTTTGTAGTTATTTTGTCTTTATATGTGTGTTTCCCTTTTGAGTAACCTTCATCATTTCTCTTTTTCTTATGACATTTGTTAGAAAACTGACCAATACCATCACAATTAAAACAAATTAAAAGAAGTTTACCTCTATACCTACCATCGGTTCCCTTGTTCAGTCTTTTGACGAAGTTGGTCACTTCTTCATCATCTTCCGAGTCGTCATTGTTGTTGCTATATTCTTCTTTTTTATTTTGATTTGATCTTTTGGATTCTTTGAAGGCTGCTTCTTTTACATATGTATTTTCCTGTTGAGTTCTCATTTCGTATGCTGTGAAGATTACATGCAGTTCATCCATGCTTATTGATTTTAGATCCGATCTTTCTTCTAGTGCTGATATATTAGGGTTAAATATCATAGGAAGAGATCTTAGTACCTTTTGAACAATTATAGATTCTTCGATTTCTTCTCCCAATCCTATGATTGCATTCACCGTTTCATCGACTCGTAAGAAGTAGGCTGTGATATTCTCATCTTCCTTCATTTTTAGTTGTTCGAACTAACCTCTGTAATTTTGAAGCTTTGTTGCTTTGACTTTTGTATCTCCTTCATAAATATTTCGAATCTTGTCCCAAATATATTTAGTGGATTTACAATGTGCAACTTTGGTGAATACGGTATCACTGAGACCATTCAAAAGTGCATTTTTGGCTTTGGAATTATTCTCACCGAGTTTCGCTTCTTTGTCATTTGTTGGTGGAACTGTTGGTGTTGTGTATCCATCTACAATTGATTGCCAAACTTGAAATCCTTGTGCCTGTATATATGTCTTCATCCTTATGCTCCAAAAATTATACTTATGTCCATCAAACTATGGTATTCCATTTTTATACAAGTTGGTACTCTCCATGATCTACCTTTCAGTGGTTAAACTGATTTCTGAAGGAACCCGCTTTGATACCAATTGTTGGATTACTGTGAGGGGGGGTGAATCAGTAATAGCGTAATTATAACACTTGGATTTTTTGGAGAAAACAGATTAT
>ML813273.1:30363-43132 GCA_009831015.1 Picea engelmannii | reverse complement strand
AAAACAGACTGTACCATTGAGATCAGAACACATAAAAACCCAAAAAATGACTAATAGAACTCTGAAAACGGATCATGGCTCATCCGGGCATGACCTCTTCTACATGTGGCCATAAGCTTCCCTGAGCTTCTCTTTGGAAAAAACACTTGTAAAAGTCTTCAACATCCTCTGAAACCTATCCCAATGTGTTCAGAGCATAACAATTAGTCAAAAATGATTATTCAATCACAGAAAACAAGCATAGGCTCACCAAAACATGTCCTCCATCAATGAGGGCTTCAAGAGCTTGCTGAAACTTCAATGGCTAAAATCCTGCAAAAGAAGTCTTCAAATGGCCTTGATAATAGTGCCAATGGATTCAGGATGTCCAAAAACCCCTAGCTGGGCTTTTACGGCACCTCAATCGGCCAAAAGATGAAGAAGTTAGGCCTCCTCCATTTTCCTCCTTTAACCATGCTAAAACTGGTTCGCCAAAATGCACCCTTGTTGCATGAACCCAGCACACACACCATTTAAGGCGTAAAAAACCCGACACCGGGCACAACCGTGCCAATGGTGCAATCCGTAGGACTGTTAGGGTGCCTCCAGCCCCTAACCGCCTAGCACCTGGGCATATGGTGGGTCATATGACCTCGCGCATAAACAAAAGGGGCTAAACACCGTTGAACACCAAAACCCGCGCGCCAAAGGTTAAGGTCACATGGCATAACACAAAGGAACCGTGAGCTACAAGTTTTTAAAAACCCCGCGCGCGCGCTCCGTTTATAAACCAACGGTCATATATATGAATACATGCGACCGGGGGCTGGGGCTAAGCCCCAGCCCGGTCGCGCCCATATCATAATTTAATGTAATTTAAATACAATGAAACCCGTAGTATTAACAAGCAAACCAACAAATACTGGGGTGCCACGTGGCAGCCCATGATTGGCCACGTGGCACCCAATCATTTGACCAAACAATGCCACGTGTCAAGATACCATTCGACCTCAACTGCCAACCCAAATCTTCCACATCATTGTACAGATGTACGGTCAAGCCACGTCACCTCTGCCAAGTCAGCGTACGGTCATGCCATGTCAGCATCCGTACGGACTGTACGGACTGCACAGTCAACACTTTTTTTACCTGTTTGGCGATTCGAACAGATCGCTATATCTCTCGCTCCCGACATCCGTTTGAGACGAAACAAATTGTGTTGGATTCGTGATGACGAGGGCTACGCTCTCGTTTGTTTTGAAGCAATTCCGAGAACGTTGATTTTTTGGCTAAAATTTGACCCCTGGTCCAGATTTTGATCATAACATAAATGTATCAGAGATGCAACAATAAACACATATATACAGTAATACACAATTTCTATTAATGAAATAAATGTACAGAGACTGTAAAAGTACAGAGTGAAAGACTCGCTAGAATGGTGGCAGCTTATCTCTGAGAAGAGATGTGATGGCTACTTACATTCACAAGAAGATGATTACAATGAGGCTCTGAAGGCCTTTTTACAATAAATAGGAATGCAAAAAGTCCTAGACATCCAAAAACCTAACCCTAGGAGATGAATCACCAAAAGTCATGTGGGCCCCGTTTGGGTAAGTTAGTACATCAACTTCCTGGGGTCGTAACTTTTGCATACGATCTTCGTTTTAGGTGTATGATAGCTCATTGGAAAGGTATCGTCGAGGTATTTCATTTTGGGGGCTCAATCATGATTTAATATGTCATTGAGAAACTCGATCTCGAGAAAACCTTCATTTGGGCCCTCAAAATGGCCTTGGAAGTTAAAAACTGCTAAAAATAGTAACTTGTCAAATTTGCCAGAAAATTGTTTTGAGCCAGTCGAAAAAGGTGGGTGGCCACCAATATCCCGCTTGATCATCCTTCCTCCTTAGGAAGCAACGGTCGCCATTGCATTGAGTTCCCAGGGGAGAGGGAAAAGCGTTTGCTGAATCTGCATCTTGGTGAGTTGTTTGCTTTGTTGGAGATGTCGCGCTGCTCAGTTTGTGGAAGTTTGTCACGGATCTGTTGAGGTTGAGGTTGTTCAAGAAGTCGGGCTACATGAGAAGACGATGCGCAGAAGGAATCTTTGCACTTTTTTACAACCTTGTCGACCTGCTTCTGTTGGATAGAAGGTGCTTGGGGCGAAGCTGTAGTGGTTGCAGTGTCCTTCTATTCCCCTTTTGAACAGATTGTGAAGAAGCTAAATTTTGCAGTATGAGATACTACCTTGTGGCACTTTTTAGGTGGAACAGTAGTCGAAACTACCTCTGGTATTCTGTAGAGATGACCCCCCAGAGAAACAATGACACTGCGGGGTCGAGACTCATAAACAGCGTGGCACTTCCACATATATGGTTGGCCCAAGAGAACATCACAGACATCTAGTGGGACAACATCACATACTACCTCATCCTTGAAGGGTTGGATGCCATATGACAATCGACATTGTTGGCCGACACGGAGATCTTGTCCTTGGCGAAGCCACCCGATGTTGTATGGTTGCGGGTGTGGTGTTGTGGACAATCCCAACTGTTTGACGACCTCTAATGAGATGAGGTTCTTCCAGCTTCCGCTATCAACAATAAAATGCAGCGGGGTCCCCTTCACCCACATCTGTGAATGAAAAAGGTGCTCCCCCTCTTCAGGATCTGTTGGTTCTTCTGGTTGAATTATTGTGGTCACGACAATAGCAGTGGGGTATGGATCAATGATCTATCATTTACCAGTATTTTCATAATCAGATTCTGAATCAAGGTTCGGCTCCTTGTCTTTGATCTTGACCACCAATGACGGTTTTGAGTGACATTCATCGATGTTGTGCCAGGGGCTTTTGTGGAAATCACGCTATTTTCCAGTGTCCTTCTTTGTCTTCCCTTGAACCTTCTTTTCATGTGGCTTGGACTATTTTTCAAGAGATTGTTTGTTAGGGATGTCTTTGTCATACTTTGGTTGTTGCGGATTTGTAGAACCAAAATCCTGTTTGTTCTGGTGCTTAAATTTCTACTCGATTTTAACAGCATATCGATAGGCATCACTGAGTGATGAGATGTCCAAAAAATCCATTTCAGTTTGGATGTATCTGTGTAGAGCCCCACGGTATTTCAGAACCAAATGTCATTCGGAGTTTTTGATACCTAGCTTGGTGCACAAGGTATGGAAGGTATTGGTGAACTCCAAAACTTCTTGGCCCCTCTCTTGTCGCAATGTGGTCCATCTCATACACTGGTCCTCATAGTTTCCAATAGGGTAATATTGTTCCTTTACTGCATCCACACAAAAATCCCAAGTGGGATCGGCCCCATATATTTTAGACTCCTTTGTGGAACTCTTCTCCCAATAATTTTCCCACCAGTGTTTGACATGGGGGAGAGCTTTAAGGAGTGCGAAGGTGATCTTTTCTTTGTTGGAAAATTTGTGAACATAGAAATAATCTTCTAGCAGATTTAACCATTTGTCTAGGGCTTCTACATCTATCTCTCCTTCAAATACAGGAATATCAAAATTAACTTGTACCTTGAAAGGAGATATGCCTCCAAAGTGGTCGCTTGATGAATATGCGTATGTTGCTATTGGCAGACGTTGAAGGATGTGGGAAAAAATCTCCATTAATTCGTCCCTCTTTCGTGTGAGAGCTTGCTCAAGCAACAAACTGATAGGATCGTCTGCTCTGTCGTTTTTCTTTTCTTCCGCCATTGAGGGTTTCTTGGGTGTGCGAGAGCAATTTTCCTCAGGAGAGACAAGCTCAAGACCCAAATTTATATACTCAGACCTCGTTGAGGACATGCAATGAAAAAAAATGACCAAGAACAGCCTGCTCTGATACCACTGATTCAGATTATTTTCGGCACAAAATGAGATCGGAGATACAATAGATAAATGCAAAGAGATATCGCAGATATTCAACAAGATAACATAAATGTATTAGAGATGCAACCATAAACATAGATATACAGTAATACATGATTTCTATTAATGAAAGAAATGTACAGAGACTGTAAAAGTACAGAGTGAAAGACTCGCTAGAATGGTGGCAGCTTATCTCTGAGAAGAGATGTGATGGTTACTCGCATTTGCAAGAAGATGATAAAAATGAGGCTCTGAAGGCCTTTTTACAATAAATAGGAATTCCAAAAGTCCTAGACATCCAAAAACCTAACCCTAGGAGATGATGCGCCAAAAGTCATGTGGGCCCCTTTTGGGTAAGTTAGTACATAACTTTCCCGGGGTCGTAACTTTTCCATACAATCTTTGTTTTAGGCATATGATATCTCGTTGGAAAGGTATCATTGAGGAGATTAATTTTGGGGGCTCAATCATGCCTTCGAAAATTATTGAGAACCTTAATCTTGGAAAAACCTTCATTTGGGCACTTCAAATGGCCCTGGAAGTTAAAAACTGCTAAAAATAGTAAATTGTCAAATTTGCCAGAAAACTGTTTTGAGCCAGTCATAAAAGGTGGGTGGCCATTGATATCCACCTAGATCATTCCTCCCTCCTTAGGAAGCAATGGTATCCATTGCGTTGATTTCCCAGGGGAGATGGAAAAGCGTTTGTTGAATCTACATCTTGGTGAGTTGTTTGCCTTGTTGGAGACGTCGTGTTGCTTAGTTTGTGGAAGTCTGTCAAGAAACTGTTGAGGTAGAGGTTGTTCAACAAGTCAGGCTACATGAGAGGATAGTTCATAGAAGGAATCTTTGTGCTTTGCTGCAACCTTGTCGACCTGCTTCTGTTGGATAGAAGGTGCTTGGGACGAATTTGTAGTGGTTGCAGTGTCCTTCTGTTCCCCTTTTGAACAGATTGTGAAGAAGTTGAATTTTGTAGTATGAGATACTACCTTGTGGCACTTTTTAGGTGGAACAATAGTCAAAACTACCTCTAGTATTCTGTAGATATGACCCCCCATAGAAACAATGACACTGCGGGGTCGAGACTCATAAACAACGTGGCACTTCCACATATATGGTTGACCCAAGAGAACATCACAGACATCTAGTGGGGAAACATCACATAATACCATATCTTTGAAGGGTTGGATGCCATATGACAATCGAAATTGATAGATGACATGGAGATCTCGTCCTTGGTGAAGATACCTGATGTTGTATGGTTGCAGGTGTGGTGTTTTTGACAGTCCCAACTGTTTGAAAACCATTGCTGAGATGAGGTTTTTCTGGCTTTTGCTATCAACAATAAAATGTAGCAGGGTTCCCTTCACCCACATTTGTGAATGAAAAAATTGCTCCCCCTCTTCAGGATCTATTGGTTCTTCTGGTTGAATTGCTTCGATCGTGACAATAGCAGTAGGGTCTGTGTCAATGATCTGTCCTTTACCAGTATTTTCAAAATCAGATTCTGAATCATGGTTCAGCTCCTTGTCTTTGATCTCTACCACCAATGACGGTTTTGAGTGACATTCATCGGTGTTGTGCCAGGGGATTTTGTGGAAATCGCACCATTTTCCAGTGTCCTTCTTTGTCTTCCCGTGACCCTTCTTTTCATGTGGCTTGGACTGGTTTTTGGGAGACTGTTTGTTAGGGACGTATTTGTATTACTTTGGTTGTTCTGGATTTGCAGAACCAAAATCTCGTTTGTTCTGGTGCTTAAATTTCTGCTCGATTTTAACATCATATCGATAGGCAGCACTAAGTGATGAGATGTCCAGAAAATCCATTTCAATTTGGATATATCTGTGTAGAGCCCCACGGTATTTTAGAACCAAATGTCGTTTAGAGTCTTTGATACCCATCTTGGTGCACAAGATATGGAAGGTATTGGTGAAATCTAGAACTGTTTGGCCCCTCTCTTTCCGCAGTGTGGTCCATCTCATGTACTGGTCCTCTTAGTTGCCAATAGAGTAATATTGTTCCTTTACCACATCCACAAAAAAATCCCAAGTGGGATCGGCCCCATATATTTCAGAATCTTCTGTGGAACTCTCCTCCCAATAATTTACCCACCAATGTTTGACATGGGGGAGAGCTTTAAGGAGTGCGAATGTGATCTTTTCTTTGTCGGAAAATTTGTGAACAGAGAAATAACCTTCTAGCATATTTAACCTTTTGTCTAGGGCTTCTGCATCTATCTGTCCTTCAAATACAGGAATATCAAAATTAACTTGTACCTTGAAAGACGAGGTGCCTCCAAAGTGGTCGCTTGATGAAGATGCGCCTGTTGTTATCGGCAGGAAGGATGTGGAAAAAATTCTACATCATTTCGTCCCTCTGTCGCGTGAGAGCTTGCTCAAGCAACAGACTGATAGGATCGTCTGCTCCATCGTTTTTATTTTATTTCGCCATTGAGGGTTTCTTGGGTGTGCGAGAGCGATTTTCCTCAAGAGAGACAAGATCGAGACCCAAATTGCTATACTCAGAACTCGTCGGGGACATGCACTAAAAAAAAATGACCAAGAATAGTTTGCTCTGATACCACTGATCTAGATTATTTTCGGCACAAAATGAGATTGGAGATACAATGGAGAAATGCACAGAGATATCGCATATATTCAACAAGATAACATAAATGTATCAGAGATGCAACCATAAACACAGATATACAGTAATACATGATTTCTATTAATGAAAGAAATGTACAGAGACTGTAAAAGTACAGAGTGAAAGACTCGCTAGAATGGTGGCAGTTTATCTCTGAGAAGAGATGTGGCAGCTACTCGCATTCGCAAGAAGATGATTACAATGAGGCTTTGAAGGCCTTTTTACAATAAATAGGAATGCCAAAATTCCTAGACATCCAAAAACCTAACCCTAGGAGATGAAGCACCAAAAGTCATGTGGGCCCCGTTTGGGTAAGTTAGTACATCAACTTCCCGGGGTCGTAACTTTTGCATACGATCTTCGTTTTAGCCGTATAATAGCTCGTTTGAAAGGTATCATTGAGGATATTATTTTTGGGGTCTCAATCATGCGTTCAACTATCATTGAGAACCTCGATCTCGAAAAAACCTTCATTTGGGCCCTCAAAATGGCCCTGAAAGTTAAAAACTACTAAAAATAGTAAATTGCCAAATTTGCCAGAAAACTGTTTTTGCCAGTCGGAAAAGGTGGGTGGCCACCGATATCCATTTGGATCAATCCTCCCTTATTAGGAAGCAATGGTCTCCATTGCGTTGAGTTTCCGGGGGAGAGGGAAAAACGTTTGCTGAATCGGCATCTTGGTGAGTTGCTTGCCTTGCTGGAGACGTCGCGCTGCTCAGTTTGTGGAAGTCTGTCACGAACTTGTTGAGGTTGAGGATTTTCAACAAGTCGAGCTACATGAGAGGATGGTGCACAGAAGGAATCTTTGCGCTTTGCTGCAACCTTTTCGACCTGCTTTTGTTGGATAGAAGGTGCTTGGGGCGAAGCTGTAGTGGCTGCAGTGTCCTTTTATTCCCCTTTTCAATAGATTGTGAAGAAGTTGAATTTTTCAGTATGAGATACTACCTTGCGGCACTTTTTAGGTGGAGCAGTAGTCGGAACTACCTCTGGTATTCTGTAGAGATGACCCCCCAGAGAAACAATGACACTTCGGGGTCGAGATTCATAAACAGCGTGACGCTTCCACATATATGGTTGGCCCAAGAGAACATCACAAACATCTAGTGAGGAAACATCACATATTACCTCATCCTTGAAGGGTTAGATTCCATATGACAATCAACATTGTTGGCTGACACAGAGGTCTCGTCCTTGGCGAAGCCACCCGATGTTGTATGGTTGCAGGTGTAGTGTTGTCGACAATCTCAATAGTTTGACGACCTCTGCTGAGATGAGTTTCTTCTTGCTTCCGCTATCAACAATAAAATGCAGCAAGGTCCCCTTCACCCACATCTGTGAATGAAAAAGGTGCTCCCCCTCTTCAGGATCTGTTGGTTCTTTTATTTGAATTGTTGCGGTCACGACAATAGCAGTAGGCTCTGCGTCAATGATCTGTCCTTTACCAGTATTTTCATAATCAGATTCTGAATAAGGGTTCGGCTCCTTGTCTTTGATCTTGGCCACCATTGATAGTTTTGAGCGACATTCATCGGTGTTGGGTCAGGGGCTTTTGTGGAAATCGCACCATTTTCCAGTGTCCTTCTTTTTCTTCCCGTAACCCTTCTTTTCATGTGGCTTGGAATGGTTTTAGGGAGACTGTTTGTTAGGGATGTCTTTGTCATACTTTGGTTGTTGCAGATTTGCAGAACCAAAATCCCGTTTGTTCTGGTGCTTAAATTTCTGCTCGATTTTAACAACATATCGATAGGCAGCGCCGAGTAATGAGATGTCCAGAAAATCCATTTCAGTTTGGATGTATCTGTGTAGAGCCCCACGGTATTTCAGAACCAAATTTCATTCGGAGTCTTTGATACCCATCTTGGTGTGCAATGTATGGAAGGTATTGGTGAACTCTGGAACTGCTTGGCCCCTCTCTTGCTGCAGTGTGGTCCATCTCATGTACTAATCCTCATAGTTGCCAATAGGGTAATATTTTTCCTTTACCGCATCCACAAAAAAATACCAAATGGGATTGGCCCCATATATTTCAGACTCCTCTGTGGAAATCTGCTTCCAATAAGTTTCCCACCAATGTTTGACATGGGGGAGAGCTTTAAGTAGTGCGAAGGTGATCTTTTCTTTGTCAAAAAATGCGTAAACAAAGAGATAACCTTCTAGCAGATTTAACCATTTGTCTAGGGCTTATGTATCTATCTCTCTTTCAAATATAGGAATATCAAAATTAACTTGTACCTTGAAAGGCGAGGGGCCTCCAAAGTGGTCGTTTGATGAAGATGCACCTGTTGCTATCGACAGGCATTGAAGGATGTGGGAAAATTTCTCCATCATTTCATCCCTCTGTCGCGTGAGAGCTTGCTCAAGCAACAGACTGATAGGATCGTTTCCTCCGTCGTTTTTCTTTTCTTCCGCTATTGAGGGTTTCTTGGGTGTGCAAGAGCGATTGTCCTCAAGAGAGACAATCTTGAGACCCAAATTTCTATACTCAGACCTCATCGGGCACATGCACTGAAAAAAAAAGTCCAAGAACAGCCTGCTCTGATACCACTGATCCAGATTATTTTCGGCACAAAATGAGATCGGAGATACAATGGAGAAATGCACAGAGATATCACATATATTCAACAAGATAACATAAATGTATCAAAGATGCAACCATAGACACAGATATACAGTAATACACGATTTCTATTAATGAAATAAATATACAGAGACTGTAAAAGTACAGACTGAAAGACTTGCTAGAATGGTGGCAGCTTATCTCTGAGAAGAGATGTGACGGCTACTCGCATTCGCAAGAAGATGATTACAATGAGGCTCTGAAGGCCCTTTTACAATAAACAGGAATGCCAAAAGTCCTAAACATCCAAAAACCTAACCCTAGGAGATGAAGCGCCAAAATTCATGTGGGCCTCGTTTGGGTAAGTTAGTACATCAACTTCCCCAGGTTGTAACTTTTGCATACGATCTTCATTTTAGGCATATGATAGCTCGTTGGAAATGTATCATTGAGGATATTAATTTTGGGGGCTCAATCATGCATTTGACTATCATTGAGAACCTCGATCTTGAAAAAACCTTCATTTGGGCCCTCAAAATGGCCCCGGAAGTTAAAAACTACTGAAATAAGTAAATTTCCAAATTTGCCAAAAAACTATTTTGATCCAGTCAGAAAAGGTGGGTGACCACCAATATCCACTTGGATCAATCCTCCCTCCTTAGGAAGCAATGGTATCCATTGCGTTGAGTTCTCAGGGGAGAGGGAAAAGCGTTTGTTGAATCTGCATCTCGGTGAGTTGTTTGCCTTGTTGGAGACGTCGCGTTGCTCAGTTTGTGGAAGTCTATCACGAACCTGTTGAGGTTGAGGTTGTTAAACAAGTCGAGCTACATGAGAGGACGGTGCGTAGAAGGAATCTTTGCGCTTTGCTGCAACTTTGTCGACCTACTTCTCTTGGATAGAAGGAACTTGGGGTGAAGCTGTAGTGTTTGTAGTGTCCTTTTGTTCCCCTTTTGAACAGATTGTGAAGAAGCTGAATTTTGCAGTATGAGATACTACCTTAAGGCACTTTTTAGGTGGAACAGTAGTTGGAACTACCTCTGGTATTTTGTAGAGATGACCCCCCAGAGAAACAATGACACTGTGGGGTCGAGACTCATAAACAGCGTGGCGCTTCCACATATATGGTTGGCCCAAGAGAACATCACAGACATCTAGTGGGACAACATCACATAATATCTCAGCCTTGAAGGGTTGGATGCCATATGACAATCGACATTGTTGGCTGACACGAAGATCTCATCCTTGGCGAAGCCACCCGATGTTGTATGGTTGCAGGTGTGGTTTTGTCGACAATCCCAACTGTTTGACGACCTCTGCTGAGATGAGGTTCATCTGGCTTCTGCTATCAACAATAAAATGCAGCGGGGTCCCCTTCACCCACATCTGTGAATGAAAAAGGCGCTCCCCCTCTTTAGGATCTGTTGGTTATTCTGGTTGAATTGTTGCGGTCACAACAATAGCAGTGGGGTCTGCATCAATGATCTGTCCCTTACCAGTATTTTAATAATCAAATTTTGAATTAGGTTCAGCTCCTTGTCTTTGATCTCGACCACCAATGATGGTTTTGAGCGACATTCATCGATGTTGTGCCAGGGGATTTTGTGGAAATCGCACCATTTTTCAGTGTCCTTCTTTGTCTTCCCGTGACCCTTCTTTTCATGTGGCTTGGATTGGTTTTCGGGAGACTTTTTGTTAGGGATGTATTTGTCATACTTTGATTGTTGGGGATTTGCAGAACCAAAATCTCGTTTGTTCTGGTGCTTAAATTTCTGCTCAATTTTAACAGCATATCGATAGGCAGCACCGAGTGATGAGATGTCCAAAAAATCCATTTCAGTTTGGATGTATCTGTGTAGAGCGCCACGGTATTTCAGAACCAAATGTCATTCAGAGTCTTTGATATCCAGCTTGGTGTGCAAGGTATGGAAGGTATTGGTGAACTCCATAACTGCTTGGCCCCTCTCTTGCCGCATTGTGGTCCATCTCATGTACTGGTCCTTATAGTTGCCAATAGGGTAATATTGTTCCTTGACCACATCCACAAAAAAATCTCAAGTGGGATCAGAGCCATATATTTCAGACTCATGTGTGGAACTCTGCTCCCAATAAGTTTCCCACCAATGTTTGACATGGGGGAGAGCTTTAAGGAGTGCGAGGGTGATCTTTTCTTTGTCGAAAAATTTGTGTACAGAGAAATAACCTTCTAATAGATCTAACCATTTGTCTAGGGCTTCTACATCTATCTGTCCTTCAAATACATGAATATCAAAATTAACTTGTACCTTGAAAGGTGAGGCACCTCCAAATTGGTCGCTTGATGAAGATGCGCCAGTGGCTATCGGCAGGCGTTGAATGATGTGGGAAAAATTCTCCATCATTTCGTCCCTTTGTCGTGTGAGAGCTTGCTCAAGCAACAGACTAATAGGATCATCTACTTGGGTGTGCGAGAGTGATTTTCCTCAAGAGAGACAAGCTCGAGACCCAAATTTCTATACTCAGACCTTGTCGGGGACATGCACTGAAAAAAAATGACCAAGAACAACCTGCTCTGATACCACTGATCTGGATTATTTTCGGCACGAAATGAGATCGGAGATACAATAAAGAAATGCACAGAGATATCGCAGATATTCAAAAAGATAACATAAATTTATCAGAGATGAAACCATAAACATAGATATATAATACACAATTTCTATTAATGAAAGAAATGTACAGAGACTGTAAAAGTACAGACTGAAAGACTCACTAGAATGGTGGCAGCTTATCTCTGAGAAGAGATGTGACGGCTACTCCCATTCGCAAGAAGATGATTACAATGAGGCTCTGAAGGCCTTTTTACAATAAACATGAATGCCAAAAGTCTTAGACATCCAAAAATCTAACCCTAGGATATGAAGCACCAAAAGTCATGTGGGCCCCGTTTGGGTAAGTTAGTACATCAACTTCTCGTGGTCGTAACTTGTGCATACGATCTTCGTTTTAGGCGTATGATAGCGCGTTGGAAATGTATCATTGATGAGATTCATTTTGGGGGCTCAATCATGCCTTTGGATTACGTTGAAAACCTCGATCTCGAAAAAACCTTCATTTGGGCCCTCAAAATGGCCCCGGAAGTTAAAAACTGCTAAAAATAGTAAATTGGAAAAGTGTTTATTGAATCTGCATCTTCGTGAGCTGCTTGCCTTGTTGGAGATGTCATGTTGCTCAATTTTTGGAATTCTGTCACGAACCTGTTGAGGTTGAGGTTGTTCAACAAGTCAGGCTACATGAGAGGATGGTGTGCAGAAGGAATCTTTGTTGATTAAGGTTGGTTTTCATTGATGTCAACCCTTGAAGAAAGACCCGTAGCACAAAGTTTTGGGTAATGGACTCAATAGTGTTTGATGTAAATACGACTCATTATTATTTTTTCATGGTTGATAAGAAGTAAATATGGATGAACTCCAAAGTGGTCCCTTTATGGTGAAAGCCCTCATGGGAAGACGCTTTGTGGAGTAAGAGAACCCATGTTTAATTATGGAATAATGAGATGAAGGAAAGTGAATTTATTAGGGAAATTATCCTATATGGATAGCTCTTGTCATGTCATTTCCGGTGGTATGTGGAACGTCACATAATTCCTCACGGTTAGAGAGTTATGGCCATGAGAAGTTGGAGACCCCAGGTTTGGGTAATGGACCCAAGTTTGTTTGATGGGTAATGGTATGAGTTATGATAT
>ML813273.1:0-30263 GCA_009831015.1 Picea engelmannii | reverse complement strand
TGCATGTGTGTGATTGTTTATTTATTACTGCTCATTATTGTATAATAATTCTACATTGATATAACATTTGAAGAAAAAGGATTATAATTACGTTATTACTGATTCACCCCCCCTCTCAGTAATCCAACAATCTTTGCACTTTGTTGCAACCTTGTCGACCTGCTTCTGTTGAATAGAAGGTGCTTGGGGTGAAGTTGTAGTGGTTGTAGTGTCCTTCTGTTCCCCTTTTGAACAGATTGTGTAGAAGCTGAATTTTGCAATATGAGATACTACCTTGTGGCACTTTTTAGGTGGAACAGTAGTCGGAACTACCTCTCGTATTTTGTAGAGATGACCCCCTAGAGAAACAATGACATTGCAGGGTCGAGACTCATAAACAGCGTGGCACTTCCACATATATGGTTGGCCCAAGAGAACATCACATACATCTAGTGGGGAAACATCACATAATACCTCATCCTTGAAGGGTTGGATGCCATATGAAAATTGACATTGCTAGCTGACACGGAGATCTCATCCTTGGCGAAGCCACCAGAAATTGTATGGTTGCAAGTGTGGTGTTATCGACAATCCCACTTGTTTGATGACCTATGTTGAGATGAGGTTCTTATGGCTTCCGCTATCAACAATTAAATGCAGTGGGGTCCCCTTCACCCACATCTGTGAATGAAAAAGGCTCTCACCCTCTTCAGGATCTGTTGGTTCTTCTAGTCGAATTGTTGTGGTCGCGACAATAGCAGTGGGGTATGCATCAATGATTTGTCCTTTACTAGTATTTTGAGAATCAGATTTTGAATCATGGTTCAGCTCCTTGTCTTTGATCTCAGCCACAAATGATGGTTTTGAGCGACATTCATTGGTGTTGTGCTAGGGGCTTTTGTGGAAATCTCACCATTTTCCAGTGTCCTTCTTTGTCTTCACGTGACCCTTCTTTTCAAGTGGCTTGGAATGGTTTTCGGGAGACTGTTTGTTAGGGACTTCTTTGTCATACTTTGGTTGTTGCGGATTTGTAGAACCAAAATCCCGTTTGTTCTGGTGCTTAAATTTCTACTCGATTTTAACAGCATATCTATAGGCAACACCGAGTGATGAGATGTCCAGAAAATCCATTTCAGTTTGGATGTATCTGTGTAGAGCCCCACGGTGTTTCAGAACCAAATGTTGTTCAGAGTCTTTGATACCCAACTTGGTGCACAAGGTATGGAAGGTATTGGTGAACTCCAGAACTGCTTGGCCCCTCTCTTTTCGTAGTGTGGTCCATTTCATGTACTGGTCCTCATAGTTGCCAATAGGGTAATATTGTTCCTTTACCATATCCACAAAAAAATCCCAAGTGGGATTGGCCCCATATATTTCAGACTCCTTTGTGGAACTCTGCTCCCAATAAGTTTCCCACCAATGTTTGACATGGGGGAGAGCTTTAAAGAGTGTGAAGGTGATATTTTCTTTGTCGTAAAATTTGTAAACAGAGAAATAACCTTCTAGCAGATTTAACCATTTGTCTAGGGCTTCTGCATCTATCTGTCCTTCAAATACATGAATATCAAAACTAACTTGTACCTTGAAAGGAAAGGTGCCTCCAAAGTGGTCGCTTGATGAATATGCGCCTGTTGCTATCGGCAGGCATTGAAGGATGTGGGAAAAATTCTCCATCATTTCGTCTCTCTGTCACGTGAGAGCTTGCTCAAGCAACACACTGATAGGATCGTCTGCTCTGTCATTTTTCTTTTCTTCTGCCATTGAGGGTTTCTTGGGTGTGAGAAAGAGATTTTCCTCAAGAGAGACAAGCTCGAGACCCAAATTTCTATACTCAGACCTTGTCGGGGACATGCACTGAAAAAAAATGACCAAGAACAACCTGCTCTGATACCACTGATCTGGATTATTTTCGGCACGAAATGAGATCGGAGATACAATAAAGAAATGCACAGAGATATCGCAGATATTCAAAAAGATAACATAAATTTATCAGAGATGAAACCATAAACATAGATATATAATACACAATTTCTATTAATGAAAGAAATGTACAGAGACTGTAAAAGTACAGACTGAAAGACTCACTAGAATGGTGGCAGCTTATCTCTGAGAAGAGATGTGACGGCTACTCCCATTCGCAAGAAGATGATTACAATGAGGCTCTGAAGGCCTTTTTACAATAAACATGAATGCCAAAAGTCCTAGACATCCAAAAACCTAACCCTAGGATATGAAGCACCAAAAGTCATGTGGGCCCCGTTTGGGTAAGTTAGTACATCAACTTCCCAGGGTCGTAACTTTTGCATACGATCTCTACTTTAGGCATATGATAGCTCGTTGGAAAGGTATCATTGAGGAGATTCATTTTGGGGGATAAATCATACCTTAGGCTATCATTGAGAACCCTGATCTCGAAAAAACCTTCATTTGGGCCCTCAAAATGGCCCCGAAAGTTTAAAACTGCTAAAAATAGTAAATTGTCAAATTTGCCAGAAAACTGTTTTGAGCTAGTTGAAAAAGGTGGGTGGCCACCAATATCCACCTGGATCAATTCTCCCTCCTTAGGAAGAAATGGTCTCCATTGCGTTGAGTTCCCAGGGGAGAGGGAAAAGCATTTGTTGAATCTGCATCTTGGTGAGTTGCTTGCCTTGTTGGAGATTTCGCGATGCTCAGTTTGTGGAAGTCTATCACGAACCTGTTGAGGTTGAGGTTGTTCAACAAGTCAGGCTACATGAGAGGATGGTGTGTAGAAGGAATCTTTGTGCTCTGTTGCAACCTTGTCGACCTGCTTCTATTGGATAGAAGGTGCTTGGGGTGAAGCTGTAGTGGTTGCAGTGTCCTTTTGTTCCCCTTTTGAACAGATTGTGAAGAAGCTGAGTTTTTTAGTATGAGATACTACCTTGCGACACTTTTTATGTGGAACAGTAGTCAGAACTACCTATGGTATTCTATAGAGATGCTCCCCAGAGAAACAATGACACTGTGGGGTCGAGACTCATAAACAGCGTGGCGCTTCCACATATATGGTTGGCCCAAGAGAACATCACAGACATCTAGTGGGGAAACATCACATAATACCTCATCCTTGAAAGGTTGGATGCCATATGACAATCGACATTGTTGGCTGACATAGAGATCTCGTCCTTGGCAAAGCCACCCGATGTTGTATGGTTGCGGGTGTGGTGTTGTTGACAATCCCAACTGTTTGACAACCTCTGTTGAGATGAGATTCTTCTGGCTTTCGCTATCAACAATAAAATGCAGCGGGGTCCCCTTCACCCACATCTGTTAATGAAAAAGGTGCTCCCCCTCTTTAGGATATGTTGGTTCTTATGGTTAAATTTTTGCGATCGCGACAATAGCAGTGGGGTCTACGTCAATGATCCGTCCTTTACCAGTATTTTCAGAATCAGATTCTGAATCAGGGTTCGGCTCCTTGTCTTTGATCTTGGCCACCAATGACGGTTTTGAGCGACATTCATCGGTGTTGTGCCAGGGGATTTTTTGGAAATCGTACCATTTTCCAGTGTCTTTCTTTGTCTTCCCATGACCCTTCTTTTCATGTGGCCTAGACTGGTTTTCAGAAGACTGTTTGTTAGGGACATCTTTGTCATACTTTGGTTGTTGCGGATTTGCAGAACCAAAATCCTGTTTTTTCTGGTGCTTAAATTTTTGCTCGATTTTAACAACATATCAATAGGTAGCACCGAGTGATGAGATGTCGAGAAAATCCATTTTAGTTTGGTTGTATCTGTGTAGAGCCCCACGGTATTTCAGAACCAAATGTCGTTCGGAGTCTTTGATACCCATCTTGGTGCACAAGGTATGGAAGGTATTGGTTGACTCCAGAACTGCTTGGCCCCTCTCTTTCCGCAGTGTGGTCCATCTCATGTACTGGTCTTCATAGTTGCCAATAGGGTAATATTGTTCATTTACCGCATCCACAAAAAAATTCCAAGTGGGATCGACCCCATATATTTCAGACTCCTCTGTGGAACTCTGCTCCCAATAATTTTCCCACCAATGTTTGACATGGGGGAGAGCTTTAAGGAGTGTGGAGGTGTTCTTTTCTTTGTCTGAAAATTTGTGAACATAGAAATAACCTTCTAGCAGATTTAACCATTTGTCTAGGGCTTCTGCATCTATCTGTCCTTCAAATACAGGAATATCAAAATTAACTTGTACCTTGAAAGGAGAGATGCCTCCAAAGTGGTCACTTGATGAAGATGCGCCTGTTTCTATCGGCAGGCGTTGAAGGATGTGGGAAAATTTCTCCATCATTTCGTCCCTCTATCGCGTGAGAGCTTGCCCAAGCAACAGACTGATAGGATCGTCTGCTCCGTCATTTTTCTTTTCTTCTGCCATTGAGGGTTTCTTGGGTGTGTGAGAGAGTGATTTTCCTCAAGAGAGACAATCTCGAGACCGAAATTTCTATACTCAGACCTCGTCGGGGACATGCACTGAAAAAAAATGACCAAGAACAGCCTGCTCTGATACCACTGATCCGAATTATTTTCAGCACGAAATGAGATCAAAGATACAATAGAGAAATGCACAGAGATATCGCAGATATTCAACAAGATAACATAAATGTATCAGATATGCAACCATAAACACAGATATACAGTAATACACGATTTCTATTAATGAAATAAATGTACAGCGACTGTAAAAGTACATAGTGAAAGACTTGCTAGAATGGTGGCAACTTATCTCTGAGAAGAGATGTGACGGCTACTCGCATTCGCAAGAACATGATTACAATGAGGCTCTAGAGGCCTTTTTACAATAAACAGGAATGCCAAAAGTCCTAGACGTCCAAAAACCGATGAAGCGCCAAAAGTCATGTGGGCCCCATTTGAGTAAGTTAGTACATCAACTTCTCGATGTCGTAACTTTTGCATACGATCTCTGTTTTAAGCGTATGATAGCTTGTTGGAAAGGTATCATCGAGGAGATTAATTTTGGGGTCTCAATCATGCCTTTGGATATCATTTAGAACCTCAATCTCGAAAAAACCTTCATTTTTTCCCTCAAAATGGCCTCGAAAGTTAAAAACTGCTAAAAATAGTAAATTGCCAAATTTGCCAGAAAATTGTTTTGAGCCAATTGAAAAAGGTGGGTGGCCACCAATATCCACCTATATTAGGTTACCACTTAAGAGTGAAGTGGAGCACAAGATACAATCATTGTCTGATTCTCCATTATCAAATATTGGGTTGTGTATACAAATTGTTTTGGAAGTAGATGAAGTGAAGAAACAATCGAAAGACTTTTTGGATCAGGGAGTAATTTGACCAAGAACCTCACCTTGTGGGTCACTTATTATCATAATACCCAAGAAGGATGGGACTTAGTGAATGTGTATCAGCTACAGAGTTTTGAATAGGATCACAATCACGAATTGTTACTCATTCCCAAGATCGATGATTTGTTAAATCAATTGCAACATGTCAAGTACTTGACCAAGTTGGATCTCAAATAAAGTTACCACTAGGTACATGTTAAAGAAAAATACACATGGAAGAATGTGTTCAAGACAAGGCAAGGTTTGTATGAATGGATGGTCATGCTTGTTGGTTTATGTAACGCACCAGCTACATTTATGCAAATGTTGAATGATGTATTACATCCCTATTTATATTCATTTGTAATAGTGTATTTGAATGAGATATTATTTTACAGCTCTACCCAGGAAGAGCACATTTCACATCTCATGTAGGTGTTAGAGACTCTGAAAAAGCATCAACTACTCACTAAATTCAAGAAATGTGAGTTTTCTTAGCATTCATTAGTGTATTTAGGGTACGTGTTCATGGAGGTGAACTCAAGATAGATCCCAAAAATATGGAGGCCATCATCAAGTTGCCAATTCCTACTAATTTCATTGAAGTTAGGAGCTTTCCTGGGAAGTGTAGTACCTACAAAAGTTCATAGCATCATTTTCGGTGGTAGCTACACCACTCCATGCCACAATATCCAGTGGTAAGAGTTTCTAGTGGGGAAAGAATCGACAAAAATATTTCAATGAGACGAAATGAAAGATCATTCAAGAACCAATCATTGTATTGCCTAAGTTGTAGAAGTCTTTCAAAATGGAGACGGATGCAAGTGGATATGTTATGGGAGAAATCCTGATGTAGGGAGGGAAGTTGATATGCTATCATTCTAAGATTTTTCATGGGGGAGTCCTAAACTATGATAAGAAACTTTATGCCTTTGTTCAAGCTATTAATAAGTGGAATCACTATTTGATGGGAAAGGAAACCATTATCCACATTAATCACCAGCCACTATAGTATTTGCAGTCATAAAGTAAGATTTAGAAAACTAGACATTACAAGTGGATGGAGTTTTTGTAGCGGTTTCATCTAGTCATCAAATATAAGAAGGGAATCACTAATAAGTTGGAAGACATGCTTTAAAGGTCATCCACATCCAAGATCACAAGTTTGGGAACTCTTATGCACATGGAACCTTTTACCCATGATACATACAAAGAAGTATGCATAGAAGATGGGGACTTTAAAGAGGTGTTTCAGCGACTATATGGCCAAATTTGTGTGGAAGAAGGTGACGGTAAGGTTGACTATCATCTCTAGAATGGGTTTCTCTACAAGCTAGATAAGCTTTATGTTCCTAAAGGTGAAATATTGCAGATTATCAAAGAGACCCATACCTGCAAGGTTGCATGACATTTTGGTGTTGGGAAGACGGTTACAAACTTACAAAGGTATGTGTATTGGCCCATAATGCAAGAATATGTAGCTTGGTATATTAGAGGATGCATAATTTGTTGTACCAGCAAACCCAATAATAGAAAGAAAGGTTTATAACATATCTTACATGTACCCACTCGACCATGGATTTTGTGGGTGGTTTTCAAACAACTAGGAAGGGACATGATTATTTGTTTGTGGTAGTAGACAGGTTCAACAAGATGTACATTCTTATGCCTTATAAAAAGGCCATAAAAGGACAAGAGTAAACATGTACTTTGAATAGCTCTAGGTGCACTTTGGGATACTAAGGAGCATCATATCAAACACGGATACTAGATTTATCAGTGCCCTTTGGACTACACTTTGGGAGAATATGGACACGAAGTTGAATAGATTTACAACATTCTATCCACATAAAGATGGGCATATAGAAGTAGTCAACAAGAATTTGATTCAACTTTTGCGGTGGTAAAATCATAAGCATACGAAGACTTGGGATGAAAATATTATCTACATTCAACACTCTTATAACAGAGCAGACCATACTTCTATCAATAAGTCCCCTTTCAAAACTTGCTTTGGGTATTTTTTCGCCTTCGCCCTTAGATGTTGTCTATGGAAAACAAGGAGGACTGAGGAAAGACATCACACGAGAAGCATTGAAGGCGGAGAAATTTGTTGAAAAGATTAGGTAGATCCATTTGCAAGTACAAGAGACATTGAAGAAGTCACAAGAAAGGTACAAGGCCTTACATGATCAACAAGGAACTGAGAAAACATTCAAGGTGGGAGATAGAGTTTGCTTGCACCTAAACAAAGAAAAGAAACATAGTGTAGTGTAGCTAGAGAGGTAGTGGGGGGGGAGGGAGGGCCCATAGTCATAATAGTGGAGGTCATTCAATGTAAGGTGGACTAGGTCCACTATATTATTAAATAAGGCCCACTATGGTAGTTAGATATATTGGTATAAACATAATAAATGTAAGAGGACTTACTAGAAGGTTCTACTTCTAGAAGGTTCCTCCTCTAGAATGTTCTTAGGTGGTTGGTAGCACTATATAAAGGGGTTAAAGAAATGTAATGGGATGTGGAGAAGAAAAAGTATTATATTTGTAACTTGTATCTCATTAAGAGGTTTCCCCCTCTACGAGGAAAGTGAACAGGAGAGGATCTCTTCCATAATAGGATCCATTGTATGGTGTTGCCCTACCTCAAGGGTTTTGTCTATTTCTTTTGTTCAATATTTGGTGAAGGGTTTGGATTATCCTTGTTGAGATTAAGGGTTATTACTATAATTATATTTTCAGATCTATTCAGGTACTTAACATTTGGTATCATAGCACTTTCCTTGGCCAAAGAAGGGAATAAAATTTTGGTTCTTTTTGCAGATTTTTTAAAAGGAAAAAAGGGGTCAGTGTGCTTCAGATTCAATTATGAAATTTTTTGAGCATAATTTTCCAAAACAAATTGGATATTTGAATTCCTCTCAGAAAAAAACCCCATTTCAAAAAACAATCAGCCGAAATGGAGTCCGGGAAGTAAAGTTATGCGATTTGCACAGTAAGTGATTTATAAACCCTAGTTTTTATTCAATATTTCTCTAAGAAATATGGTTTTACTAGAAAAGATGATGGCCCTAGTATTGAATCATTTATAAAGTTCCAAAATTCATTATGGCCAGAGAAGTGGAAATCTTGTATACACCATGGTTTCATGAAATATGGTAGAACATGGTGGCAATCATTGGACCATGACAAGATGATGGGAATTTCCGATGAAGCATTTGAAAATTTCCTTTTAGACAAATGGTCTCATGCCAAGAGTAAAGATAAAGAGAGCACCAAGGGTTTATTTTCATGTGGCAACTCTATATTACAGGTTCATGGTTGTATTCACAAAGAAAAAATTATGGTTTCTATTGACCCTAATTACGAGCAAAACTTTATCAATGTTTAGTTGGTTAATAGATTGCAAGTTCTTGCAAAGAATATTCAAATCACAAAGGTTGATGGTGAAAGTTTTCAAATCTTTAAAGATTTGAATATTACCATGGATAAATATATGTTTCATTCAGATTTTTATTCTATAGGTATGGATGATGTGGATATTTTTTTGGGATATCCTTGGATGGACTCGGTTGGTACAATTAATTTTAATGTGCAAAATAAGTTTTTGAAGTTGTAGTACAAGAAAAAAAAATTATACTGTAGGATATGTCTCTTAGTAAGAAAGAAGGGCCCACGAAGGCAAGCAAAGAAGTTATTGCAGAGTCCGAAGTTGAATCTAAGGCCGAGTCTATAGAAAGACATGAAGCAAAGCCTCAGGATGGACATAATAAATAATCCAAGAAGATCATTGACTCAAAGGCACACCATGTTGTAGATTTGAAGAAAAAAGTATTGATTCCTACAGTTGTTGTATATCGTCATCCACACCACATAGAGAAACAACAGTCATCAAGGAAAGGGTGTGAGCATAAACACACTTATTATGAACCAGCATGACACTAGAAAGGAAACCAATCAAGTATCTCATGGAGTACTACCAGCACTAGAGGACGATATCATGATAGAGAAACAATCTCATGGCACCATAGGAATGATTAGGATAAAGATAAGGGTGGAAAGGTATAATTTGAACATCATGTTCGTCTTCCATTAGGATGGATGAATGGTCATACTTGGTAACATTTAGCTACATTTATTAGCCAGTCATATTGTCTGGTTTCTTCTCATGTTTTGAGGATGAAACATGTGAAGGGGGATGAAATGTAGTATACCTAGGGAGGTAATATGGGGTATCCAATGGGAATGTGGTTATGTATTATTAGTGGATATCATTCAATATATGGTGGACTAGGTCCACTATATTATTAAATAAGGCATGTGTAATAGTGTGAACACAATAAAAGTGAGAAGGATTTATAGAAGGTTCTACCTACTAGAATATTCCTTCTCTAGAATGTTCATAGGAGATAGAGAGAATGTTATATAAAGAAGTGTAAACAATGTATTTAGCATGGTGAAGATTATTGTTATTGTAGCAAGCAAGTATTGCTTGGGAGTTCATTCCTTCCATAAGGAATAATATACGGTGTTACCCTCCATAAGGAATACACCTAATGAATGGTGTTACTATCCATAAGGAATACACCTAATGGGAATATGTATTATTAGTGGAGGCCATTCAATGCAAGGTGGACTAGGTCCACTATATTATTAAAGTTCGTTCAATGTAAGGTGGTTGGTAGCATTATATTGTATAGGGGTACAAACACTATATTAGTGTTACCAACCACCTAATAACATTATAGAGGAGGAACCTTCTAGTAAGTCCTCTTACATTTATTATATTTATACTAATATATCTAACTACCATAGTGGGCGTCCACTAATAACACTAAGGAGCATAATCTCAAATAGGAATACCATATTTCTCAAAGTCCTTTGGACTACACTTTGGGAGAATATGGACACGAAGTTAAAGAGATTTGCAACATTCCATCCACGTAAACATGGGTAGATAGAAGTAGTCAACGAGACTTTGATTCAAATTTTGAGGTGTTAAAATCAAAAGCATCCGAAGACTTGAGATGAAAATATTATCTACATTCAACACAATTATAACATAGCAGCTCATACTTCTATCAGTAAGTCCCCTTTCAAAACTTTCTTTGGGTATTTTTTCGCCTTCACCCTTGGATGTTGTCTATGGACAACAAGGAGGAGTCAGGAAATACATCATATGAGAAGCATTGAAAGTGGAGAAATTTGTTGAAAATATTAGGTAGATCCATTTGCAAGTACGAGAGACACTGAAGAAGTCACAGAAAGGTACAAGGCCTAACATGATCAACACAAAACTGATAACACATTCAAGGTGGGAGATAAAGTTTGTCTGCACCTGAACAAAGAAAGGAAACAAGGTCCTAGTAAGAAAATCAAGGCTTTTTGATATGGCCCTTTTGAGGTATTCGAGAAGATGGGTGATAATTCCTACAGACTCATTTTACTTCCATACATGTGTATTTACTCATTAGTGAATGTGGAAAATTTGAAACTTTATGAGTCTTCCATGTTGGATCAAGAAACTAAGGAGATCCTAACTACCATAGAGGACTTAACACAAGAAGATCATGCAGAGTTGGTAGAAGATACAGTTTTGCATAAGAAGTCTAGAACTACCAAACAGGGGTAGCATAACCTTTGGGATATTGTGTTGAAATGACAACTTCCAGGTAAGGAAAAATCATGGTGCTCCAGGGAGAAAGTAGAGGAAATTTGTCCTCACCTCATATAGTAAAATATTTTGGAGACTAAAATCCTACCAGCTAAATGGGGAGGAATGATTTAGAATGGATCATTATATAATTTTTCATTTATCTCGGTACTCTCTGGGTGGAAAAATTGGAGAAATTGGCTTGTAGGGCCCATTTTAGTGGCAAGTCCCAATTTGGAAATTTGGGGTTTGAACCCTTCCAAGGCCATTTTGAGGCATCAAATGACACTTTTTTGGGTGAATACTTTTCAAGCATATCTCCTAGCTCATTAGCATTGTTCTACACACCGATAGATTTTGCAACAGTGTAAAAATCACCTCAATTAGAGTTTGTATGTGGAATTTATGCCTCTCACAATTTGACCTACCTTATCGACCACCATGGTACCAAATGGATGCCACGTTAGCCCCAATTACTCACACGTGGAGCTAGACACATGTGGAATTTCAAGAATATTCTAGAAGTAATTGAGGGTTGAGGCATGAAAAAACCCTGACCCTAGACAATTATCACGGTATGTTAAATACTAGGTTGCTACGAAGAGAGGGGCATATTGTTGTTTTAGCATGTTATTTGTTCCATAGTTGAGCAAAATATTTAGGAGTGGGATTTGAGAATATAAAAGAGGAGGAAGAAGATTTTGTAGAAGTCATTCATGCTATAGTGTCAAAGGAAAATCCATAGTGAGTGCCCCTTTCTTTGTATTTGCATTTTCATAATTGAAGAAAAGAGAGCAAGGCATAGGCCTCACTTTCTAGTTGGGATTTCTCTAATTTTAGATTTCCTAGGATACATTTTGTGTTCATTTCTATGGATGGTGTGTTCATTTCTTTGTTCTTTCATTTTTGTATTTCATTTACTTTCATAAATTTGAGCATTACGCTAGTAATGATAAATCTAGGATCTAAGGAAATAAATTGAACAATAAAGTTTTCAAAATATTACAAGATTTGTTCTGACGAACGGTTCTAATGGAATATCCACGACACTTTACAAATTAGCTTGTTTCTTTCATTTTCGTTTTCAATTATTTCCATATTTTTTAGCGTTGCAGTAATATTAAATCTAATATCTAAGGTAATAAATTGTATAATAAAAATTTTTGGAATATTGTAAGATTTTTTGCGATGAACTATTTAAATGGAATATACATGACAATTTATAGATCATATTGGTATCAGAGCAATTTTCTTTGGGGTTTTGTGGGAATTTTCAAGATCTAGAAATTGGGTTAAGAAGGAAGTCTTAGAACCTTAGCCATGGTCAATGAGTCTAGTCATAACAACCCTCTAGATGAGGTAGATGAGAGATTTCCAAAGCTAGAAGAACAAGTTATTGATATCTCTCGCAACATGGCCCTCATGATGGTGGCTCTAGCAAACAATTTTGTACCTTTTGGGGAGGTTGGTGGCTCTAACTTGGATCTTGGATCGGATGAGAAATAAGAAGATAATGAAGACCCAAAAAAGGAGTTGAAAAAGTGTTAGAGAAATATAAACCAATTTCTAGTGTCATCACTTCTTCACAATCTCGATTTAAATGGAAGTGAAAGTGGACATCAAACCCTACCAAGGTGAGATTGATGTTGCTAAGTTGAATCATTGGTTGAAACAATTAGAAGTATATTTCAATATCTATAACATAGAAAAAGAACAAAATATTTCATTTGCTCAATTGAAATTAGAGGGACATGCACTAACCTAATGGGAAAGCTACATAGAGACACTTAGGTTGGAGGGTGATCCCCTAGTAACTAAATGGGACGCATTTAAAACCCTCATCAAGTTCCAGTTCTAATCTATTGGGTATGTAGAGAACCAATGGATCCATTGGCATCACTTCAAGTAGAGGCAAGGGCAGAGTGTGAAAGAGTACACCACTGAGTTCAGAAAAATGATGATTATGTTGGGTATATACCCCAAGAACCTAAGTGTACTCCTCAAATATATGGGGTTTATACACAACCATTTATGGAAGCAAGTGATGCTCTTTAAACCTAGGAAATTTGATGAGGCTTATGTGAAATCACAGTACCTGGAGAATACAAGAAATAATAAAGGACAACCAAGTAGTTCCAAACAAAAAGACCACCATGATGCTTCCAAGGAGGGGAATAAGAAGTGAAAAGGAAAGGACAAGAAGAGAACAACTACTTCATATCTTGTTAGCAAGCTTGGTTTGATGTTCATGATCACCCTAACCCATATCCATTGGGATGGGTAAATAAGGATGAATAATTCAAGGTCACTGAACAGTGTGAGATCAAAAAATTATATTTATGGAGTGGAGGTAGATGTGGTACCACTTGATGTGTGTGGTGTAGTGTTTGGAAGCCCCTACATGTATGTGAGGGATGCAATCTTCATAAGGAGAGAAAACTAGTATCGCCTGATCAAGGATGGGAAGTATTTCATCATTAATGCACACAAAGGGAAATCCAATATCTCTCTGGTAAGTGCTAACCAAGCCAAGAAATTGATAAATTCTAGTATGAAGTCTGTATTGTATTTTTTTAAAGAGAATTAGTCAAGGGATGAATCGGTAAAACTAAACGCATCTCTAGAGGGATGTACCAAAGAGAAAAAAAAAATGTTATTTAGAATACTTTTCGCAGGAATATATAGAGAAGTGTTTCAATATCATAAAGGCTTACCACCTAAGAGGAAACCAAAGCATGAGATACAGTTGTTTTTTTACTCTCTATTGACAAATATTGGGTTGTTTAGACAATCTGTCTTGGAAGCAAATGAAGTGAAGAAACAGTTGCAACAACTATTGGAGCTAGGAGTAATTCGAATAAGCACCTCACATTGTAGGTCGCTTATCATCATAGTACCCAAGAATGATGGGACTTGGTGAATGTTTATCAACTACAAAGATTTGAACAAGATCACCCTCAATAATTGGAATCCTGCCCAGGTTCAATGATTTTTTAGATCAATTGCAACATGTCAAGTACTTCACCAAGTTGGATCTCAAATTGGGATACCACTAGGTATGATTTAAAGAAGAAGACACCTAGAATATTTCCTTCAAAACAAGGCAATGTCTATATGAATGGTCGGTACTACCTTTTAGTTTATGTCATGCACTAGCCACATTTATGCATTTGATAAATGATATATTGCTTCTCTTTCTAGTTTCATTTGTGATAGTGTTCTTAGATGATATATTGGTTTATAGTTCTACCTAGGAAGAGCATATCTCACATCTCGCATAGGTGTTAGAGACTCTAAAAAACCCTCAAATGTTGGCTAACCTTAATAAATGTGAGTTTTCTCAATAATAATTGCTATATTTTTTATATGTGATTGGTGGAGGGAAACTCAAGATAGATCTCATGAAGATGGAGGCCATCCTCAAGTGGCCAGTTCCTATTAATGTTACTAAAGTTACGAGCTTTCTTGGCATAGTGAAATACCTATATAATTTTAAAGCATCATTTTCAATTGTGGTTACACCACTTCATGCCATAACAGCCAGTGGTAAGAGTTTAGTAGGGGAAGAATTAACAGAAATATTTCAATGAGCTAAAATGGAAGATTAGTCAAGCACCATTTATTGAATTTCCTAATTTGTAGAATCCTTTCAAAATGGAGACATATGCAAGGGAATATGCTATGGGAGGGGTCTTAATGTAGGGAGGTAAGCCAATATGCTATAATTCTAAAATGTTTCATGGCAAAATTCTAAACTACCCTACGTATGATAAGGAACTATATGCCTTGGTTCAAGCTATTAAGAGGTGGAAGCACTATTTGATGGACAAAGAAACCATTATCCACATTGATCACTGGCCACTGTAGTGTTTGTAGGCCTAGAGTAAACTTCAGCAAACCAAGCACTACAAGTGGATGGGTTTTTTGTAGTAGTTTTAACTAGTCATAAAATATATATAGGGAAAGACTAATAAGTTGGAAGACACATTTTCAAGGCCACCCACATCCAATATTACAACTTTGATAATTCTTATGCATGTGGAGTATTTTTCTCATGATGCATACAAAGAGGCATACACAAAATATGAGGACTTTAAAGAGGTGTTTCAACAACTATGGGGTCAAATTCGTGTAGAAGAAAGTGACAATAAGGATGACTATCATCTCCAGAATGGGTTGCTCTACAAGCTAGACAAGCTCTATGTTGCTAAACGTGAAAGATTGCATCTTATCAAACAGGCCCATACCTCCAAGGTTGTAGGACAATTTGGTGTTGGGAAGACAATTGCCAACTTATAGAGGTATGTGCAATGGCCCAGAATGCAAGAAGATGTAGCTTGGTTTATTAACGGATGCCTACTTTGTTGTACTAGCCAGCCTAGTAACAATCAAGGTTTATACCATCCCTTTCTAGTATCCCCTAGACCCTGGGATAGCATCTCCATGGATTTTGTGGTTAGTTTACCAACAACCAGGAAGGGACATGACTATCTACTTGTGGTAGCTGATAGGTTCAACAAGACGTGCATTTTTAAGCCTTGTAAGAAGATCATCAAAGGACAAGGAGAAACAAGCATGTTCTTTGAAAAGGTTTGGTTGCACTTTGGGATACCAAGGAGCATAATTTTAGATAAGGATACTATATTTCTCAGTTCCTTTTGGACTACACTTTGGGAGAAGATGGACACCAAGTTGAAGAGATTCTACATATTTCCATTCACGGACAAATGGATGGACATAAGTACTCAGTAAGACATTGATTTAGCTTTTAAGGGGTTACAATCATAAGCATCCAAAGACATGGGATGAAAATTTGATTTATATTCAATACTCTTATAACAGAGGGATCCACAATTCTATTGGTAAGTCCCCTTTTGAAACTTGCTTTAGGTATTTTCCACCATCACCATTGAATGTTGTATATGGACAACAAGGAGTGATGGAAGACATCACAAGAGATGCATTAAAAGAAAAAAAAAATCTTGAAAAGATTAGGCAGATCCATTTGCAATTACAAGAGACATTAATGAAGTCATAGGAAAATTACAAGGCATGACATGATCAACACAAAATTGAGAAAATGTTCAAGGTGGGAGACATAGTTTGGTTGCATATGAATAAAGAAAGGCTACAAGGTCCTTGTAAGAAGATCAAGGCTTTGTGGTATGGTCCTTTTGAAGCATTGAAAAAGGTGGGTGATAATGCTTACAGACTTAGTCTACTCCCATATATGTGCATTTACTCAATTATATTGATTATGGAAAATCTGAAGTTCTATGAGCTTTCCGTGTTGGATCAAGAAATTGAGCAGGTCTTACTTGCCATAGAGGAATTAGCATCAGAGGCTTAGGAAAAGTTCGTAGAAGATACAATTTTGTATAATTCTAGAACTACCAGACAAGGGCAACATGAAATCTGGAAGATAGGGTTAAATGGGAACTTCCATGCAAAGCCAAATATTACTCTAGAGAGAAGGTAGAGTAAAAAATTGTTCATTTAATTCAGTGAAATATTTTGGGGATCAAAATCCTACATAAATCGGGAGGTATGATCCGAAATGGATCATTATATAATTTTTCATCTATCTTGGTACTTTATGGATAGAATATTTGGAAGAATTGGCTTGCAGGGCCAATTTTAGGGGAAGGTCTGGTTTGGTGATTTGGGGTCCAGAAACTTCCAGAGCTTGTTTGAGGCATCAAATGACACGTTTTGGGGTCAAATTTTTGTAATATTATCTTCCACCCCCTTGATGTTGTTCTATGCATTGAGAGCTTCCCAATGGTGCCAAAATCACCTCAATTGAAGTTTGTATGTGGAAGTTATGCCTCCTGCAAGTTGACATACCATGTTGATCACCATGGTATTGAGTGGATGCCACATCAACCCCCATTACTCACACATGTGGGAATATTCATGTGTGGACTTTCAAGAAGATTCTACGGGGTCCAAAACCTTAACACTAATTGAGGTTTGAAGCATGCAACAAACCTAACCCTAACCTTAGACGGCTATCAAGATATGTTCAATATTGGGTTGCTAGGAAAGGAAGGGGTTTTATTCTTGTGGTATTGTTATTGTTCCATAGTTGTGTAGAGAATATATGAGTATCATTATTGAAGTATAACAGAGGAGGTAGGATATTTTGTAGTAGCCATTTAGGCCACAGTGTCCATGAAAACTCCATAGTGAGTTCCCCTTTCTTTGTACTTGCATTTCATAATTGAGAAAAAGAAAGCAAAACACAGGCCTCGCCTTCTAGTTGGGTTTTCTCTTGTATCATATTTCTTAGGTCACATCTTGTGTTCATTTGTGTGGACATATTCATTTGCTTATTTCTTTCATTTTATTTTATAGTTTTGAGCGCTACACTAGTAATATTAAATTTGATATCTAAGGTAATAAACTTCATTATAAAAGATGTCAAAATATTATAAGATATGTTGTGAGGAATTGTTCCAATGGAATATCCACAACAATTTATAGATCAATTGTTGCTAGACTTGATGGATTCTCCTTACAGTGAACATATGGTGGTGCATTTTTGGGCCTTAAATGTTCTAGGATGTGGATCTCATTATTGACCCCACCACATTTTGAGACATTGTTTATGTTTTAGGGATCGGTGGCTTTCAAGTGGATGCTTCATTTTATTGTGATGCAAGGCCCGCCTCTCAAAGATTGGAGTTGGTTCATAGTGAAATTTCCAAGCATGTACCCACTTTCTCTCGTGGGGAAGTTAAGTATGTTCTCACCTTCTTTGATGCAATCTCTAATCACATGGCCATAGAATCTATGCCACTATTTTTTATAGACGATTGTATGGATGATTATCAACATAGTTTAGTGAATCTCTTGCTTCCACTCTATTAAGGTGATGTTTTTTTAATGTACTACATTTAGCAACTTCACTATTAGATACAACTTGTGCCACCCATTGTACCTTCAATCATTCAACATGCTTCATTGGATCCTTCTTTTATACATCTGCAAGAGGCCACTTTCATCGAGTTGTGGAACAATGTTGGTATTGGAGATATGGCATTAAAAGGGAGTTGTATCTTCAATATATGGCCTCCATTCAACATAAAGGGGAGGAGTTGTGATGTAATGCCTTCTCTCCAAGGTCCCTTGTTTATATGGGGGATGGTGTTGTGAATAGGGTCGAACCTATTTTTTATTGGGTATCCATAAACCCTCTCACGGTTGTATATTGGCTACAACTATCCTATTTGAGTTGAGTATCCATAAACCCTATATTAGAGTTGGGTATCCATTAACCCACTCTCATTTGTATTTGGTCTTCGTTGACCTTGTATTGAGTTGAGTATCTATAAATCCACTTGCATCTGTATCCACCATTTATTTTTGTGGCCTATTGTTCAAGTTAAGTGGTGGTGTTGAGAATGATGTAATCTTCACATGTGACCACGACTATTTCATATTGTGTCATTAATGCATTTTGTTAAGCATTAATTATGTCTAAGAAAATCATTTATTGTACTATTAGGTTATAGTCAAAACCGACCTAATCAACTTTGATATGTAGGCTGACCCTCTTGGGGAGTGAAACCTACTTATGTGGACCTATAACCCCGCTTGGGACAATGCCCTTCTTGAATTGGATATGAATATACGACTCAAACCTCATTTGTAAAATCATTATGTGTGATCATGTGATCTTTGTGATCATTCTTTAGCCTACAAACATCATTTATTTACACAAGTTAATAACCATACGGTCACTATATTTTTAGAGTTCTCTTATTCTATGGCTCTGCAACTTTAGTGTACTTGTTTAATATTGTTTTCTCCTTTCCTTTTACAAATTTTTGGTTCGATGGTTTGGTTCCATTTGATCCTCCTCATTACCCTATGACCCCCAACATTTTCTATTATTAAACAATAAAAATTCTTCTGAGCAATGCAAGTTATTCTATCAACAATGTGAAATATAAAAAGTAGAGCATACATGTGCCCTATCATGATATTTTAAGATTCTATTTAGGAGACAGTTACAGCATGTCCATAACTTAGGGCTTTGCAAAGATAATATGAGATATTTGAAGCTTGGAAGCCACGGTTGCCTCTTTATTCGAAGAGGTCTCTCTTTAGGTATGGTGTCATTATGTCTCTGTGGTGCACACACATGTTATAATACTCATTTGAAAACCCTTCCAGAGGCAGGTAGATCAAGGCGGTCTCTCTTTGTGTACAGAGATACCTCGTGATGATTTTTATTTTGGACGTGGAATTCATTTTTTGAGCTGAGAGAACTTCTGAGCAGAAAATGAGTGATTTAGATGGCAAATTATATCTTTAACAGGACTTATCCTTGAAAGCAGCATCCTCCTAATAAGGTATCACTTACACAAAAGGGTTGGTGTTTCTCCTTTTGTTGCAGTTGAAGTAATTGAATCTGAAAAGAATGATTGGACCAATCCTTGTTACAGGGAAATATCTATATATTAAACCAACATGGAGAAATTTAATCTTTTACTTGAGATGCCAATGGATTGGCAATGGGATTTATTTATTAAGCTGTGAAAGGATTATCATCTTGTACTGTAGTTTAGTGGTGAGAATTAAGCCAGCTGTGAAAGGATTATCCTCTTGTGACTGTAGTGTACTGGTAAGAATTAACCTAGCTGTGAAAAGATAATTATCTTGTGGCTGTAGTTTAGTGGTGAGAATTCCACGTTGTGGCCGTGGAGACCTGGGCTCGAATCCCAGCAGCCACATTTTTTGCTAATTTCAGTAAGGCTGGTTTTAGTATATTTTGTCAACAGCCCGGCCAGTCTCTCTCTGCATTCAATAGTTTCTGAGGTTCTCTTCGACTCCATTTCGGATTATCTATAAATATCTCACACATATACAATTTTGTTAATGCACTTGGGCTATGCTACAGTGTAATTTTCGCGCTGTGTTTAGAATTCATGTTCACTCTCAGAATCCCTAATTTGATGGTTGTCCTAACACCAGTGATTTCTCTTTTAAGTTGGGCTACATTACAGTGGAATTTTCGATTCTTAGTTCTTAACAACAGTGATTTCTCTTTTTACTTGTACCATATTATCGGAGCATTGACCTACATCGATCCTTTGGAAATTCAATTTTCTAAATATTTCTTTTGTTTATTATTGTTTGGATTCAGCTGGATCAATGAAAATATTTGACTAGTATAGATTTTGACTTATTTGATACTATTTATGCATTGTATTGCTGGCATATGAGTTTACCATTTTATGGTTATGAGAATGATACTTATGTAATTTCATTTATCATTTATATATCATGTTTGATGTAAATGAATAGTATTGTTTTTAGATATGAATTATGTTGAAATTTGGAAATGGTTAATGTTTTGAGTGGACATGGTTCTCATCATTAATGGGTCTAAATGAAATTAATATAATGATAGGTGGAGTATTTATGTTGGGCATTTATAAACTCAACATAGTGTATATATAAAAATGATATTATAATTATGATTAACTATGAAAATGTACATAGATAAATGAATTATTTTACTCAATTGAACATCAATAGATTATGATTGAGTATTGCATGCAAGTGTTATATGAATCATTAATGAGCTAACATAAAGCTTAATGGGCTATGCAAAAACCAAATCGCTAGAGTGTCAAGGTAAATTAGATGTCTTAGACATTAGAGATATAGATGGATGCTATCAAGTTGACTTGTGATTTCATTTATACTTACACATAGTATGTTGATTTGTTGGTATGTGTGATTTTTACAAAAAGCAAGGCTTTCCCAAGGTGGTTAATTGACGATGTGGCACTTAGAACATTGATTGCATACTATGGTTGGGACTCAAGGATTAGGGCATTGATCTTGGTTCTATTAGGAGAGGTGGAGGTGTTACCCATCATGTACTCTTCAAAACTTGGAGTCATGAGAGGTCGACGCTTCCCTTGAGGTGTGATGATCATTGTTGGTTATCTATTGGGGAAGTTAGGTTGATATAGTCAATGCTTTAGTGCATTGTAACGGAGGAGGAGATGAGAGATTAGGAGATGGAAGTATGAATGATTAGGCGTTCAGGAGTGATTTTGAGTCAATCGAGATCCTTATGGGAATTTATTGTGTTATTGTTTACATGTATGGAATTGTAATTAGATTCCTTACCATGCTTAAAATGCTTCTCTATTTTATTCTAATAAATGTGGCGTGATTATCCACACAGCATGTTTATTGAATCATTGTGAGTAAATAAAAATATTAAATAATGCATTTTTACTCCCAAGCATGTGTGAATGTGGGAATTGGGCATTAGAAGCATTAATTGCTCTTTTTTATTAACACACACACGAGGTATGTATACGCCAACTACGTAACCATATATAGTGTGTGTAAACTAATATGATTATGTAATGAATTTATTGTTCGACAACACATGTATTCCAACAGAGGACGAACACCTTCAATAACCACTCACACAACCAAATAAAAGATCAACAGACCAATGTTTTGACATGGTAAAACCCCTACGGGGAAACATCCACGACCCCAGCCAACACGGCCACTTGGAGCAGTTTATTAATGCAAAAGAAAAAAATTGTGAGAAACTCTCTTGTAAAATCTCTATGTAATCTTTTTCTTTTGCATTAATAAACTGCTCCAAGTGGTCGCATTGGTTGGGGTTGTGGATGTTTCCCCGTAGGGTTTTTACCACGTCAAAAAATCAGAGTGTTGATCTTTGATCTAGTTGTGTGAATGGTTATTGAAAGTGTTTGGAATATTTGTGTTGTCGAACATGGTATTAGAGCCTGTTTGAAGACCCGCTCCTATTGTAGATCGAGATCATGAAGCCGAGTTGATTCATCTTCATTTTCTTCCATTTTTGTACATTTATGGGCTAAGAGGAATGTTACATTGCGTCAAGAATGTTCGTTTCATTTAGGAATGTTTTTCGTTTCACTCGAAAAGGTTTTTGTTAGCCCAAGATACGGCCATTTCAGCTTTGATGCCATGTTCGACAACATAGATATTCCAATAGAGTACGAACACCTTCAGTAACCACTCACACAACCAGATCAAATATCAACACACCAATGTTTTGACGTGGTAAAACCCCTACGGGGAAACATCCACGGCCCCAGCCAACACGGCCACTTGGAGCAGTTTATTAATTCAAAAGAAAAATATTACAGAGATATTTTACAAGAGAGTTTCTCACAATCGATCGTCAGCAAATGACCCTCCATGCTCTTTAAATAGAGATCATGGACCAATCGGGTGTTAAGCCACGGATCAATGGTTGTTAAGATCGAGGAGAATATGAACCGTCAGATCACTCTATGTCGGGAACATATCATGACCGTCAGATTTCCTAACTACAAATGCATACTAATGCATACTAAAGAAACACATTTTTTGTAGATTTTAACCTTGTACAATATTTACTTCAAACAGATTTTCAGTAAAAGAACAGAAAAGATACAATGGCAAATACAAACATTACACAGAGATTTTTCCCCTGGAAACCCAAACCGGAAAAACCAGCATATTCTATATTCATTCATCATGATACATTGTTTATAATACAATATACATATAGGATCCAGCGGCATCCAAAACACTAACCAAATGACATGGATTAGTCAACAACCCTAATTCCTTAATCGGAAATAGAAAACCATCGGCAAAAAACCATGTGCCAAAAAACCACCTAAATATGTGACACTTTTCCCAAGGTAGAAAAATTTTGGCCGCCCAACACTTTTACCTAATGACACATTAGACCAAGTAAATCTTAACTAACTCCTAAGTTTCTAAATATCCTAACATTAACTACTAATTATGGTCATTAATCACTTAATTAATTGATTGGTGTTATGAAAATAATATTGCCTATGTTTAAAATATTTAAAAGCAAAATATCATTGAGTTTTTTTATTAATTGGTGTGGAATATGGTTGGTTGCCATTAACTTTAATGTAAATGTATTATATGATTTGAATATGTAAATTTACATAATTTGTCATAATTGTAATATTGTTTATGGATATGAATTGTTTTAAATGACTTAGCATGTGATTGAAGATTTAGTACTTATTAGTCCCTACCGAAGGCAAAACAGGGACTCTAGCATTCGATATGGCATTGACTGTCAATTAGTTTGGGTTTGACCGTAAACATTTTTTTGCTTTTCAAACTTTTAGATAGGAGAAAAGAAATAGTTATTTTTTATAATATTTAAATTGATTTTATCTAAAACACTATTGGCTAACAAGATTGATGTCTTATTGTCGAGCTTTATAACAATATTGATGTCTTATTGTCGAGCTTTATAGATAAACTAAGGTTTTAAGTCTAACTCTATTATAAATTCATTGAATCATTTTTTCTAATGTTACATAAACTAAGTTTTCAATCTATTATAGCTTCATGCAATATCTTAGTGCAACTTCATTCATTAACTTCATTGATTATTTTCTGACGTCTTTAAAGAGGCTCTGATTTTTTGAGAACGACTGGGATGCATTATTTCCACTGGCAAAGCGATCAGCGACAGATCTGTATGCGGTGATTTTTGGCTATATGTGGTGAGTTTTGGAAGCATTTTGTCGCCTTTCTCCACCACCATTGTTCATTGTTCTTGTATGTACAAGCACAATTGGAAAGGCCAATGTTAATACAATTAGAGTGTCTTGTAATGAAAAGAACGTACATACCACCAATGTACATTGTGGCCTTTGAGTTTCCATTGAGTTGCCTAGGGTTCGTGCAATCGACAACAATGCACAGAAATAAACAACATGACAACACTCTAAACTTCTCCAACACTGCAAGGGTCCTGATCAGTGTTGTAGGAGACCCTGTAAGAATCAAAAAATTGAAACAATTATTTAGCAGGACGAATCAATATATATCAGTAAGCAAAAGAAGTCTTCCAGGACACTATTGAAGCAGATGCCATTGTTGCAACTATCTATTGCTACTTCTGACACAATACTTGAGGTGTCGACCTTGAAGTGATTATCAATTTTCAATTGAAGAAAACCAGCAGGATCGAAGACCTCCGAAGAGCCAACAAATGGAGTCCTGCAACATTGAAAGAAGGGCTAGCAGTTTAGGTCAAGGTTGGCCCATACTCGGGTATGTTTCTTCAATTGACAAACCTTCGTGAGATCTTTCTGCAATATCATATTATAGTAAGAAATCGCAAATGACATCATTTAGATTGTTTCTGTAACAACATGGTGCAAAAATGTAATAGGACTCCACCTTCACTCCACTCTCATGACCTGCAAAGTGTCCACGACCATGGAACTTTGAGGTGTTATCAATTGATAGTTGCATCTTGCATCTCTCATTGCATGATAGTTTCTATCCTTTATTATGTTTGTTGCTTGGTGCATGCCTAACTGTGTGGTATTTTTTTCTACCCTCATCATTGCTTGTTGCGCAGCTAAGTCTTTCCCAAATAAAAATAAAAAATTAAGCCCCATCCACAATCCTTTGGTTTTAATAGATGACTTTGTTTAACACATGGTATACCATATTTTTCTGTATTTCTATTCTATAAAATTTTGAACATTTTCCTCCAATTTTTTTCAAGTATTCATGTTGGAATATAAGTCAATGTGTGCCACAATACACAAGGAATGCTTCAAACATTAATTTGACTAGATTTGGTCTCTCTCCCAAGAATAACCATATATTGCACCTAAGACTTGCCCTTGTATCAATTTTATCAATAAGCCAATTCCAATCTTTTATTCAATTTCAAGACAGGTGGAACCATGCACATTTGCAAAGTTCCACACAAAACCTTTTATTTATTTACTTTTATCACGTTGTACAAGTTAATCTAAGTGAGATAAGTTAATAAAAAAGAATTGTTCATATCGTGTCAAAAGCATGAACGAAAAATCCCATAATTCATAACTGTAAACAAACAATTATATTTATTTTTTATTAAATATATGTATTAGCTATTATCAATGTAGAGTAGTGATAATAAATATAAATACAATGTTAAATAAATCCATTGCAAACAAAATTGCAAGATGGGTTATATCGTTACAAACACATACAATGATCCTAGAGGGAGAAAAAAAAAACAATGGATAATATAGCAATACCTATAACTATTGGAATCCTACTTCCTTGATAGACCAAATGGAACTAAGACAAAATTTTCAATTTTCCAATTCTTGCATTCACTTCAAAGGTTGTGAAAGCAACCTCATTTCCATACTATGTAGTCACAACTTTTTCCATACTGTGTGGTTACAACTTTAGACACAATGCCTTTGTTAATTATGTGAACAATTATATTATATTTACAATTTGAGATGCCATGTCAACCATTCAATTTCCTTCACTAGAAAAATTCATGTTGACAATCTCATTTATTTACTCTAACAAAAATGGAAATGTATAAAATACAATGATCAACATAGAAGCTATACAATTAGTCAAGTAAACACAATGATCAACATAGAAGCTATACAATGATAAACGCAATTTATTTTGATTTTGAAAATAAACACAGTTTACATAGACTTTGAAAGCATGAAAAACTAACAAATATTCAAAGTCATTAATCTTCACTATATTTGAAAATACAAGAATACAATGAATTCATACTAGTGTAAATCCGTCTTAACTTTGGATCTATCAAGAACCAAGAAGGATCAAATCCTTTGAGGTGCAAACCTTTCCTAAGTTTTACACTTACAAAAAAACCTTGCACCTCAAGGGATTTGATCCCTCTTAACACTCGACAGATTTTAGAGTTATGATAAACCTGAGTCAGTTTATTCATTACTAGTAAAAATGAAATTTGGCAATCAAAAACAATTAATAATTGTATTGAAAAGTTGTTGTAACCACACTATATAGCTTTTAGTAACACAAACAAAAAAGGGTTTTCTAGGAGAATGTCCAAAACTCAAAATTAAGTGTTACATATTTTGTTGTTTTGTCTTACACAAAATTGTAACAGTCCCACTCTTATATCCTAAAACACTATCCTAATAACAAATCTATCTTGCAAAACATAGCTAAACCTAAAATCAGAGAAAATCATGCCCACTATGGGCTTCATGCTTATTTTTGTTTATCTCTTGAGCTCCTCTTCCACATGTTCCATTTCTTAGTGTCCCGGGGCTAGCTCCTCTTCCACATGTTCCATTTCTTAGTGTCCCGGGGCTAGCTCCTCTTCCACATGTTCCATTTCCTAGTGTCGTAGGGCTTGCTGCATGGTTTCTTCTTCTTTTGCCAAATCTACAATAGACCCAATTGACATCATTGGATTGGAAACCACAGATTGAAGAGTCCTCACAAGACCAAGAACCAAATGATATAGAATGCTTTTCGATTTGCCTTTTCGGTTGAGTCCTCGCAAGACCAAGAACCAATTGAATTGATATAGAATGCTTTCGATTTGGCTTTTCGGTTGTGTCAGTACTACCCCAAGAGTTATTTATCGCCAATGTTCTAAGCGTCACCCAAGCTAGAAACTCCATTCTTCAACTGGGAAATGGCTACCTAGTTATCTGCTAATATAAGTCTCTCATGTCTCCTCAAAGCTCATGGTAGGGATAGAGCTTCACATGAAAAGCAACGTCTAAGGTGGCAATGCTCCGTCATGTTCCAAGTCTTCCAAGAAATTTAGTTTTCTTGACTATAGAGTAAATCCAAACTCTGAAAGAAGTTTTTCTTTTAATGTTATTTACAGTAAATCCAGACTCTGGAAGAATGACGCAAAAACTCCTCCCGCCCCTTTTCCTCAACCGGATTCGCCTAGGAAAGAATTGTTCTCAGTAGGATCAATTGGTTCTAGACCCATGGAGACTAAAGACAACGAAACGAGGAAAACAATTTGACAACGTTGGAAATGAAATCTTGCACCCACCGAAGGAATTACCAATCATTGTTTTGTTGCCGACAGTTATTATTGTTATTGACCAAAAATCAGAATAAGAGAGGGAATATGCAGAATGACATTGACAAAGTAGACCAAGTACTAACTTGCTCGTTTAACATGAGACTAAAAGTGTTACTGAATAATATCAACCATTATTGATATTGACTGCTAATACTACACCTTATTCAAAAACTGTGAAACTAGAAGTGTTCCCTGATAGTACTAATCATCACTGACAAAAGTACCGAATTCCTTGTTCTCTACTGGACAAGAAAGTGAAAAATTTACATCTTTGACCAAAATCTAGAAAAAGAAAAGAAAAGTTTGTAATATTACACTAACAAAGATATCAACTTTAAGGTGTTCCAACCATTATTGACACTAACGGGTTAATACCACTCCTAATCTAAATATTAACACTCCTATTCAAAAACCTAGAAAAATCTGCAAAATAACACTTACATTAACAACTTGTTATAAAAAGACAAGGAAAATTATTTATTGAAATAAGCATTAAGAACTAGTAAAACAATTCAAAGAAGTTGGAATCAATGATGGAAAGCAATGAGTTTTTCACCATTGGGAAAGATTCAAATCCCATGAGGGCCTTACCTAGAGCCTCGGGGCACCTTGAGGTAATGCTCAAACATGCGGTTGCACCCAGAGATATGTTGACCAAAATTTGATCACCTATATATTCTCGCTCCTGGAATAAAAAAAAATGATATCAGAAGGTGAAATTTTTTGAACTATTATAAGTTCTTTGTATAGTCATTGATCTCAACTTCGACACACATTTTTCGGATCGAAAATCTGAATTCGTACGCTCAAAGCGGAAAATGACACCTCTTACATGTGGAATAACACTAATCTTTTGGAAGTGTTTTTTAAATATTTTTGGCTTCAAAACCTTTCAAAATATTTTTGTACTGGGTTCAAAACCCATAAAAAATCTTCATTGTGTTTCTCGTGGGCACATGTCATTCTCCTCTACTTAACATTTATTTGAGTTATGGCGGTCGGTCGAACTCACCATAACTCCCTCACCTCTTCATCCCCCTCACGTTCGTTCCCAACAAACTCACCTTCTCTCCATTTCCACACCCCTCACCCAGAAAATTAAATTACAGACGTCCTAATTTTTTGGAAAAATAATTAAATTGTGAAAATAAAAGTTTATTTTTAAAAAATTATTAAAAAATGAAAGAAACAATTGAGACAGTTCTTGTAACTGTCAAAGAAGACAATAAAATGACAACAAACCAACAAGTAAAGGGAATGAAATATCATCATAGTAAGTCTCCACTGATCACATTTTTCCGTCTTTGTCAAGCTCTTCATCCAGTTACTCCACCTCTTTAAATAGAAAGGTTTAACCAAAGACTAACAATTTATTTTTTTTTCTTACCAGGTCTTGTTGTCCTCCACCGTCCACTTTCTTCTTTCTACAAGCTTCATTCTTATACATATTTTCTTTATGGTCCGCGGAAGCCCTAATCCCAATCATTATGACAAACGCATTTAAATGTCAAAGAACATGTATTGAACTATATATTTTTGAGAAATTCCAAGAGACCTACTTTGGGAATAATCTCAACTGTATTTTGTAACCCAGTTTATCTAAATATAAATATTTGAGGTTGTTCTGTCGTTATCTTTTTTTGAGTAGTCCATGTATCACTCTGTCAAAGTTCTCTTGTGCATGTGGATCATTTTCTTTTAAATTTTATGTAATCAGATTTCTTTAGCCCTTGCTACAATGGATGTGAAGAAGTTTTGTTTATTTGTTTTAAATGTATGAATGTGTGTGTTTCATGGTCCATTCACAGGCACTGTCTTCTTTAAAAGAAAAATAAAAAACATTTTTCATTTTCTATATCTATTTTACTTTTCTTACTTTTTTAGAAGTCTCACATTTTATAAATCTCGGATAGAGGAGTACACCTCTATAAAAACTCAGGAGGATTCGCATCCTCGTGAGATTGTCATTTCGGTCCTGACGGATTCAAGCGTCAACATTTTTTGCAACCATACTGGGAAAGATTTAATTTAAAATATTTGAGGAACCAGAAATCTCAATGGCTCGAAGTTTCGAGAAGAAGATTCAAGAAAATTGTTGTTTATTGTAAACATGGCTCACCTTTTTTATAATATTTCAAACAAAACAAAAAAGCACCAAATATTCAGGAGAATGAACTCTTTGGCAACTCCATCGAAAAAATTCAAAATGAAGAGTTTCATTCATGTCATAATGCTTCTCAATACCCAATGGGAATGCAGTTATACGATTACTTAATACCACTTTAAATCTACCAAAAATAGACTTTCAAATGCCCAATATTCTTGTTGAATTTTTTTATAAATTCTTCGGGGATGCTTCAGAAGACGCAAAGCAACACTTGATCAATTTTAAAGGTACATGTTATGATTTCAATCTCACTGAAGACAATGTTACATGTAGATTATTCATACAAATTCTACGAGAGAATGCTCTTGAATGGTATAGTTGATTAATGCCTAACTCCATTACTAGCTGGGATGTGTTAGAAGACTCATACTAGCTGGGATGTGTTAGAAGACTCATTTGCAGAAAAGTTCATCCCAAATGTGCATTCATATATTTTTGTCAATTGATGCCCACCCATCCTCTCCCATATGGAAGCAAGATAACGAAACACCCAATTTTGAAGAAGAATATAATCAAAGAGTGGATGAAAATTTTAAGTCAAATCATGTTGCTAAAGAAGAAGATGAAATTTCCAAATTACAAGAAGAATATTTCAACCTCCTATATACTCCTTATGAAGATATTTCAAGCAACGAATTTGAGGATGAACTTGTGAAGCCTCCACAAAATATACAAAAAGGTTTCATCCTTGCATTAGATGATGAAACATCACAAAAGAACTTGCAACAAGAAGAATCGGCAAAAGAATACAATTTTGAAAATAAAGAAAATAGTCATTGCATAGAAGAACATTTCCAAGACATCGCCAATAAAACAATAATTTTGAATGTGGAAAAAAAAGAAAAAGAGAATATTTTCAAGAAAAAAAAATTCTCATTTGATTGAAGATAGCGGCACTTTGGGGCAGCCAAGAGTAGATTATATTGAATATTGGTTCGAAAGTATTGTCAATGCAAACAAGCCTTTTGCACACATTGTTCGATCCCATTGTGGTACATTTTGGGCATGCTCCTGGTTTATCAGCAACCCCCATCTTTCTCTTAGTGTTGGAGCTCATTTCACAAGTCAGTGGGATGCTCGAATGGCTCCATTGGAAATCTGTCTATACCTAAGATTCTCCTTTCTTTCAAGTAAGTTGGGGTAGGTAAATCATGTATGTACATATTTTGTTTCTTCGATTCAATGTGACTCGAGGGTGACGAACTCGTTGGCTTTCCTTGCACCCAATGACGCTTCCTACCTATATATATAT